>VXAY01003292.1:1051179-1148508 GCA_013399855.1 Oxyruncus cristatus | reverse complement strand
GGGGGGGAGGAACCATTCGGGGCACGGGCGTGGGGGAGAGGGCGGGGCGGTTGCCAGCGCGCGGAGACCGGTCTGCGGACGCGGCCTCCTCTTTCCGTCCCACATTCGCGGGACACTGGCGTGGGAGCGCCTGCCTCGTGCTGCCCGCGGGCCCGGCACGTGCGCGGCCTGGGGACACGAGTAAAGGGATCGGGATCAGGGACACGGCCACGCGGGGCTGGGAAACCGGGGAGCGGGGAAGGACATCGTTTTTTTCCAAATGGTGAAAAAGAACTTAGCAGCAGGAGCCCGGGATTTGGAGGCACAGAAGTTAGGAAGGTCTGTCACGTTTCTTAAGGAGGAGTGTCAACATCACTTGTTTTAGGAGTGGGTTTTACACTGGAAGTCCGGTTTCATAATACTGTTTTTATCTGCAGCCGAAGTGCGTAAGATGCGTTTGTTCAGCAAACAGGAGCAGTGGCGTGTGCCAGAATTCCAGCCAGCACAGCGAGCCCGCGCTGTGACAGAGGGGACAGAAGGCACCTGGAGCTGCCGGGGTGCGCCGGCGTTTGGACATGGCAGAAAAAGAAGACCCTAATTTTGGATTCACTTAACATTACCGCTTTGGGAGGGGAGGGGGGAGCCTGATTGTCCATTAGGAGACCATGTTTGAAAATTAATCCTTTTACATTAAGAATTCTGTCCATTCAGCCTCGTCCATGTCTTTAGAACAACATGTCAGTCGAACTTCGGGCATAAATGCCACATTGATTTAAAGATCGCTGAGATTGTAAAGGCCACACTACTGCTATTGCTTTAGCTCTGCACTTCTGCTGTCTCCCAAATTATGGAAAAGGTTAATATTTCAGTAATCCCATGAATACGATTTTGGGTTTCTCTCCCACATACTCTTTCCACTGTTAATACTAATTCAATGAATAATGTCTCAGATGAGTAAAATCATGTTTTAAGAGACTGCTTGGTGACAAAGTTTGCTGTAATTCTACTCATTGTACAAACAGCTATTGTCTCCTGTCATTAAGGGACTTTCCCCATCAAGATTTCCCCCTCCCTGTGAGGTGCGAGAGGACTTTGATTGCCTCCCTTGTAGGCACAGTTCTCGGCAAAAGCACAAGGCATACTGGAAATCCTCTGTATTGTTTGCAAAGAGCAACTCATAATCCCTTTGGAAATCTCTTTCTAAAAACATCTCTTTTTTTTTTCTTTTTTTGTCTCCCAAGGCTAAAGAATGATCTCAGCTCATGCTAACTCCATTCCATTAAGAGTAGTTTCTGGATATTTGCCATGGACTGTCTCTAGATGGTCATTTTATGGGGCCCCTCTTTTAGTGTGTTTTGAATCAAACTGGAAAAGCTAAAAATGCAGCACACAATAATCTGCAGTGTCTAGACTTTTAATAGTTTACAAAGAAGGCACTTTGATTAATCACCAGATTAATTGGGCACTGGGGCAGGTATATTATTTCAAAGAATAATTATAGAAACCATTTTTATCCTTTCGATCACCGATAGCAGTACATTATGAAACAACCAACCATTGATTTTATTTTTTTTTTTAAATTATAGACAATCTGCATTTCAAAAGTCCAGGAATACTATTCAAATCAAAAACAATGGCCTGAACTTAATGTGAATAGCTGGTGGAAGAAAAGATAATAAGCCACAGAGGGTTCTTTAATATTGTTTATGCATTGAATTTTCTTCTTGCTGCTAAAAGTTTGCATTTCACATAGAGTGTGAGCAATTCCTATTGACTTTATTGGAAACTGAAAGCATCTAGTACCTTAGGGAACTAGACCTCACTTTCTGGCCTGTGATGAATATAAGCACTTCCAGAGCTGAGGTAGAAGAACAAATTTAAATACAAGGTTTGCAACAGTTAAAATTTTGTGTTTGCCGTGCAAATCAGTATTTTGACTTTTTGACTTAAGCCCAGCTGAGGGTGGTGGAAGTGTTCTGAACCAAGCCCATCACTTCAGAGACAGTTTGGAGAAGCACAGCTCAGAGGTGCCTTTGAAGGACATGGTTTCCATGCCTCACTTTTCTTCCAAGCAGATGCTCTGCCAGGTGACCCCAGCTCGGTGCTCAGAATCATGAGCCACCTTCAAAAATGGAAGGCTGTTAAAGCAGGAAATCCAGTTTACTCTGTTGAGGGACAGGACTACCTCCAACTTCTTTGGATTCCCCAATGCATGCAGATGTGGACAGAGACCCTTAGCCAGTGCTAAGTGGATGTCAGCAGCTTCACCTGGGAATCCGTATGGTTCTCCAGTCCTCTCAGAAGCTTGCTTCTTATGGAAAGAGGAGAAAAGAGAGCCTAGCAAGAACCCACAGAGTCATTAGGGATCAGGCCCTCTATGTGGATGGGGAGGAGGTCTTTGGCCTGGCGTTTTCTCCCATCAGTGGTACTGCAGAAGCTGCTAGCCAGCAGTGCTCAAGCAGAGCAATTTTGGAGAAGGGCAGGCAGGAGCAGGGAGCACTGGATGCAAGCTGTGATAACTGGGCTGAAGATTTCAACAGCTTGTTTGGCCAGTCCAGACCAAACTTTTTTCAGCTCAGCCTTGGCTCTAGGCTTCCCCTAAGCTCATGCCTTTGGGCACAGCACTAGCTAATACTCTTCTTGTTTGGCGACTGCCTCCTGCCTCACTGGCTTGGAGAAAGATGCAAAATCAACAGACCTCCATTCTTTTATGTAGAAGCAATCCCGTGTCTCTTATGTGCTTAGCAAAAGTATGTAAGATGCGGCCAAGGTTACAAGAATCCCATTCTCAAATCAGCCTGTCTTATAAAAAAAAGTCACAGTATGTCTTATAAAATTTCAGCTATTTTAAAACCCAGCAACCTTAAAAAGCATTGTAGGTGGTAGAACCACAGTTATCTGGATCTTCATTATAAGCAGCCGGTTTATCTTGAGATGTTGCAGTTTGTATCTGGTGGTATAAATCACACATGCTAGTGGTGGGTACTGGGATACAACCCTGATGCAATTTCATAAGCACAGAATGTACAGTGTGGTTCAACTGCGTGTCTGGGAAAGAAAATAAACAGACAGTTGCCCACAGAACATCTCTTAGATCTGAACTTGCATGCATATGTCCACAAAAGTTATTGCTTAAGCTGTTAGTCGGTCAGCTTGATGTCAGAAGTACCTCTGCTGTTTGAAATTATGTTCAACACACCTCAGAGAATTTGCAACGTTGTCTTGAGGGTGACAGGGAGAAACAATAGGCTAGTTAGCAGTCTGCAGCAGGAGTGCTGTTAAATAGTTTTTGCTTGTGTGTCATAATCTCAAAGAGGATGGTAGAGCAAAGAAAAATCTGAATCTGCATCTTAATGCGGGCTCAGGTACAAGTGTGGGAGTACCCAAAGGCTACAGTTGGGTTTGGAGCTCACTGTGGTATTGCCTTGAAAGCAAGTACCTTCCCAGAGTGTTCTTATAGTGTAAAGGCAAGATACAAGGAGTATAGCAAACAATAGGAAGGAAGAGGGGGAGGGAAGATGAGGTTAACAGTAATAACATTGAGTGGTTATGTAGGTTAACAGTGTGAACAGCTTGATGACTGCTTTACAGAAGAAGTTTTATTTTAAAACACTTCTATAGAACTTACTGTTAAGACATTTTGTATTGTATTAAATTGCTCCTCACCCGACCCTAGAAAAGTATCTTCACTTAGTTTCACAATATTGGGTGAAATTTCTTGTCTGTCTGCATGTAAACTATCCTGCATTCCTCCTTAGTTTTACTGGGCTCTTCAAAGAGCCCATCTCTGAACCTCTCTTATGCAGCAGTGCTCCTCACTCGTGTTCATGATGCTTGTTCACCATTTAAGTGTGACACTGGGTTATTCCCTTAGCCCTGTTCTCTACACACAGCCCTCTGCAGTGGTGACTGGTGCCATCAGCCTCCACACTCTCAAGGTGCCCCTGCAGGTACCACCCAACTTCACTGAATGATCTGGAGGGTAAAATGTCCTGGGGGCTGGCAGAGCCTGCACACCACACACCAAGTACTGCCAAGCCCCTGCACCCCATCATTCACAGCCATAGGCACTGGCAGAGGGGGGTTCCCCAGGCCCCTCCTGGTGCAGCCTGGCTCCCGTGCTGCCTTCACCTTCTACCATGGCTAGTGTGTGCACCCACCAAACCAGTTCTAAGATTAAAACATAGTGTGCAGGGTTACAGAGTCATTAATTACAAGGAGAGCAGCAGGATAAACTCTAAAAATCTCCATGCTTCCAGAACATACAGGAGAAGATACAGTCCCTTTTCAGTCTGTCTGCTCCCCGTAGGACTGACTGTGAGCAGAAGACACCAAAGGAAGTTGGTTGTATCCTGCAGAAATCAAGAAGAGAGGAAAGATTGAACTAGTTGATTAGACTGTGAATTATCACAACAAAGTAAAAGGAAGATTTAAAGATTATTATATGGCTCCAGATTTTTTATTGATTTTATTCATGTATAAGTTCAAATTGAATTTGCAATGCTGCAGTTCTGAATCAATGTGGAAAGAGATGTCTTGTGGACAAAAACATTTTAACCAAAGGCACTGTGGCAGTTTTGTTGTTTTCCTGATGTTCACCAGGTACACTGCCAGAGGTGTGCTCACACCCAAGACAGTAATTTGGTGACTGAGTTAGAGCTGATTTTTTCAACTAGCATGCTCTCCCATTCATGAGGCTCTTAGAGAAAATATATGCTGACATGCTTCACCTCAACTGTAAGTAAAATGTGTTTTTGGAAAACACAAAGAATGAAAACTCATTTGGTTCAACAAAACATGAGAGAAACCTACACTCTTGATTATACACATTTTTCCTACCTGAGGGAATAGTGTAACAGAGTAGTACTTAAGGGAATTTCAGACTAACTATAGCTAAGATATAAAAAGCCAACTCATCAGCCTACTGTAAAAGAAAACCACAAACTGCACATAACCTCTTGATAAAACTACCACTAGAAACCCATTTGCCATTATAAACCATCCCATTTTACTGTGTACTAGAAAAGTCTTTGGCCCAGTCATAACCACATCTCAAATGGGATGGAATGTGGACAGAAACCCTTAACCTGTAATTCTAAATACAAATACGTGCACACAGGAATTCTCACTATGGCTAGAGAGAGGAGTCAGGAAATTAAATGCTTCACAAGGAGTATAAAGCTAGGTACCACATAAATGTGATTTGGAGAATTTAGTGATGGTTAAGCCTCATGCTGGTCCTGCACAAAGAAGTTAAACTAATTTTGTGTGTTTAGGGGCTTCAGACTGTCCGTGGCCTCAGGCTATGAAGATAATACTTGTTTTGAGGCGGTTTCTTCATTTAGAACATTGAGGAAGTTAAACACTCCTGAAACAGAAGATTCTTTAATATAGTCTAAAGGCATGGTCAAGGAACACATAATCCTAAAAAATAATTATCTTGTAATACTGCCATGTTGATATCTATTTGGATTATTTCTTTTGTCAAGAACATTTGCACAAATTCTAGTTGTTGTGGACTCAGTCTAATTTTCATAATACTCTCATTTGAACCTCTGCTGTTCTGTAGACCATTTTCCATAATTCTCATCCTGAAAAAAGACAGAGTATTTCTGGCAGTAATTATTGAAAATAAATTCCATAAAAATTGCGTGAGAATATCTCATTGCTCAGATCCAGGCTGGCTGACACCTCTTGAATTTTTTCTTCTCAGGGGATTACACAGGACCTTTTAATGCTAAAGTTCATTAGTACTTGGATATCATATTGATGAGCTTTGTATGAATGAATGGAAGAACTGATAAATCATAACTAAGGTAATGAGCTTATAGCTGTTATGGAGGAAACTGAAGACATGTAATGGGTGATAACTAATTGAAGAATTTCTCTATAATTTTATTTATTTTCAGTCTTGGTTCAGAATTCACTCTCTCTTCTTTAATCTTAACCAGCAGTATTTCATTTTTAATCTTACAGACAGCTATATCTTTTTCTAGAAATGCAGATATCCAGACATTCTTATTACTCATGGCTTCATTATCAGTTTGTTTTTCTGCTCATTACTGGCACTGACCTTGCCAAGAGCTAAGCACATGCATAATTTTACTAGTGCGATTAGACTCATTAAAGCTAATGGGATTAGTCAAGAAAGTAAAGCTACGTCTGTTTAAGTGTTTGTTGTTTGAGGTAGTGCAGCCAGAAGCAAGATCAGGAAACTCTGGAAGGAATTCGGACTGAACAACAATTTTCATTAAAAATCATATAAAGAGAAATTCAAACGCTTTTCCCTTGACCCAATCCTGATGCGGGATGAACAGAAGGTAGTTTTACACTGGAGGTGAACAGGGATTTCCTTTCATTGCTTTTTTTCTTCAGATGATGGGGACTTATCAAAACTGAAGCTGGTCTCAGCAAACCTTACAAGGTCATTTCTTAAGTCTAGGATGAATTTCTAAATGAAAGATAATGAGACATAAGCATCTCAGCCATCAGCCCAACAATGGAGGCTGACTGTAACCTGATAGCAATGTCATGATGCTGTGACTGGGAGACTTCAGTTCAGCCCAGGAAAATTTCATTAATGTGGGGAGTTCGAGAGGGACAAACCTGGAACAGGTTTCCCCTGCACAGAAGGAGAGAGATTGCTTTGAATTAAACAACACAAAGATGTTCGCTCTCGCAAAGGAATGGTCTGACAGCTTGGATGTGGACTTATAGGTTGGGGGTCTTGTGTGTGAAATCCTCAAGAGGTGTTTATGCTGTTACAGTGGTGAAAAAGTCTAAAGCATTTCCTTGCCATTACTCCTACCCTACCTTTGTTCCTCATTTCGAAGACTGCGACTGCAAGTCTGCTGTTCTTTGACCTGCCTGCTGAAAGCCTGGCAGAAGCATTATAGTAGCAGAAATACAATGTTTAGAGTGCAGCTGGTTTTCAGCCCCTTTCTTTGACAGCCGTCCTAGCCAGGGCCGGGAGGGGAGGGGCACTGAGCAGTTATTCCATCCATCCCAAGGAACTTCCCTTCTGGACCGTCAGGACAATTTTATGGCAACTGGTAACACAGGCCAGACACACAGTGGATGATTATTAACTCCAACACACTATAATTTGTCATTTTTGACCTCTAATGACACACCTCAAATACAATGAATTATAAAAAAATCTGGCTTCTTACTTACAAAATCGAATGCAAACTGTTCTGCTATCATTCTGAAGCAATAAATCTCCTGTGGCCTTGGAGAATACATCACTTGTGGATTTTCACCCATTTTATACCTTCCTTTTGAAACAAACACTTATTTTTGTCCCTGATAAATACAAATGACAAGTAAAATTTATTAAACCAACAGAGCAGCTATTTGTAGTCTAAAAGTTAAAATTCTGTACCCTGGCTTTTTCTGTGCAGAGGTTAAAAACCAGCAAATCCACCACTACTTAAGTCTAATATCAGGGGGTGGTAGGTATTTTTAACTTTTACTCAATTTTCTCTGGGAAAGCAACTGATCTACGCCCCAAGGCCCACAAATTTATTAACATTGGAAAGAGCCATGTGGTGTTCATATAGTGTTAAATCTCAGTGAAGTCTCAGCGCCCAAGGTTTCCTGATTAATGGCAGGAGAGGAAGACTGGAGTGACAGTTAGGGGTTGGCCAGCCCATACTGTATATACAGCTGTTGCTGCGCAGGGGAGGGAAACGCAGGGTCTGGCTGTCTGTTCCAAACAAAAAGAAATGGCACATGCTATTACTTCCAGATCATTGCAGTCCCTGCACCACCATCTGCTGGGGGTCAGAGCAGTTGTCCGGGTCGGCGTCAGTCATGCACAAACTCAATGCCTTCCACGGAGCTGCTCCCAGCAGTACATATTTACAAGAACAATAAAGCGAACCTGCTCCCTGGACACAGGCACCACAATGCTCCGTCACATTGGGAACAAAGGGGCACAACGAAAGTTGATATGCATTACAAAAGAGGTTCTTGGGGATCACAGCTTTGTGATTTCAGGCTGTAACACAAATTGAGGGGAAGAAAAACTGTCACCAATAAGTCCAGACCTAGTGATCATTGTATTTGTAATTGACGCAGCATCGCTGAAAGGGTGCCTGGGTCTCTGCGTTTCCTCTTTTCCTGTTGTCAAAGTCCTCTCTAGAAGATAGTTATATGGTAAAAGCTCTGATGACAAATCTTGAAAACTTGGATATGTTATCCTGTAACAGCAGCAAGATGATCTCTGCCACTTACCCCAGCTTGTCCATGCAGATCTCTTTTTCTGGGGCTTATGCCATGTGCTGGAGCAAGGTGTGGAGAGCCCTGACTGACGTAAACTGAACAGTTCCTGGAAACCGGATGAGTACAACTGTGTCACTGTGATGTTGAAACCAAATGAGCAGTTTTAGCATCTCTTCAGCCTGAACAACAACTAGTGAGTAATTCATTTCTCCTGCTAAAAACGGCTGCTTCAACACCAGGCATTACTGCAGGAGGTTGCAAACCTTTCACTTAGTGCTGTCCTGCACCCTTGGCTGAACATACGCGCACAGGCGCAACATTCTTGGTGCCTAGAGCTGGATGTGGGTTTCCTGGCAGTACATTAAGGCATAGAAGTAAAGCACAATCCTTCTTTTTGATCTGGGCTAGCTTGCTTGGTGCAGGGCTAAGTCCAGTGTTTCAGTGCTGCATAAAAATGGAAGCAGCGGAGCAATGGAGCTCAGTGCAGAGGCATCTGCATTGCTCGGGACAAACTCAGCAGCATTCAGCTGAGTTTATTAGTTTGGTCTCAGCATCAGCACTGTTAAAACAGGCAGCAGTGCCAGCACGGGGTGAGAGGAAAAGGCAGCAGCCCTGGAAAGCTATGAAAAGGGCAGGTGGAGCTGGACCCAGAACATTTCTTAAGTGAGGCTCATTGCCAAATAGCTAGAAACTGTGCTGTACTAGCAAAAACACATGAAGGACTGCTGTAGTCCCTGCCTCACATAGCTACAGTGTCTCTCACAGCACTACCACATACATAATCTTTGACATTTCATCTGATGGTTAGCAGTTTTGGCATAAGTAAACACAGACTTGTTAGGTCCTATCCTCAGCTGCTTTTTACTAAGCACTACTTATAATTTTTTGCATAAAACCTCTCCAGTCCATGTAACGTTTGACAACCTTCTCGGATGATTTGCCTGAAATATGATATGGAAGAGGAGACCTCCAGGTAGTTGCATGCACATGTCTTCCAGACTCCACCTCCCTGGCCTCACTGGCACCAGGACACCCCAGCTGCTGGAGCCGCAGAGCTGGTTCTGGAGCCTGCGGGGGCATGCAGAGCAGCCTTTGCCTGTTTGCTTGGAAAACCTCACCAGGCTCAGTTACATATTGGTACTTGGAGGACACTTACCCTGAGCCATTCGTCGTGGAGCTGAACTCCACAAGTTTGTACTGCATCTAGGCAGCCTTTCAGCATTGGCTTAGAACTAAAAGAAGGAATTTTTTTTGCAGTCTGGCCCTGTGGAACTGAGTTTGAAGCACAAAGTTCTTTGGTGTTCAGGAGATATTTTACAGGTCTTGTGTTTACTAATGTAAATTCAAGGATAGATACATTCTGCCTAATAAAATAACTTTTCTGATAAAAATAAAGCTTTTAATGAGCAATTGAACAACTGTGTTGGTATTCTCGTTCTGTGGCATGTTCCCTCTGAACCAAGCTCTTGTTGGCAGAATACTCCCTGCTCTTCAGTCAAATTGTGGCACACTTAAATTCTGCCCTGGATAAACCATATTCTTCTCTTCCATTTTTAAGTCTGTGACTGTGTGAACAAAAGAGTTCAGTTTATTTTTCCTAATTGCCTAGATGAAATGAATATATACAATGTCCAGCCCAATGGGTATCCAGTTATGCATACAGCTTACGAGTTTGATTTTGAAACCCCACCGCATTTAAGGGCTACACCGGAAGCTTTTTTGTATAAGTACTTCAGTGGGAGATGAGCTGTTGAGAAAATCTAGCCTAGAATAACAGTTTTACTTTTTATATCGCCTCTTTTGTTTCATCAACATCACCCATTATCTCTGAGGCTGTGGATATATTTTTATTAAGACCAGTTCTGCAAGTTACCAGATCTCTGTGCAACACAAATTTAGTCCAGATCAGGCACAGTGAAGTGTATATTGAAGCCCACAGCACACATAATACATACACATAATGGCTGTTTAAGCTTTATTCTCTATGTTGTATTAATGACAACTATGGGAGACAAAGTGTTATTTGATCAAACTCGAAGTGCACAGAGGGAAGGTTTGGCCTTTTCAAAAAAATTTAATCTTTTACCTTAAGCTGTACCAGTTGAGCACATTGCATCAAGAGATGGTGACGTTTTTGATCCAGGATTAACTGCTGTAATTTTGGATTTACTGCCTCGTGGAGCCTTGGCCTGATTTTTACCCCCAGACCACTTACATACTGTTTCTTAACATATCTGCCTTGAACTCATTTTCAAATCTACTAACTGTCTTGTTCCAAATCTGTTCTCTGAATTGGATTTGCAGTAACATCTGCCAGTTTCTAATGCCTAATGGCCAAATAAATGACCATTAGGAAATAAAGGATTCATAAAATACAATTATGTATTTTTATGAAAGCAATGTTTTAGTGATTTACAGCTGGCCTAGGGCATACATACGGTTATTGTGGACTTGTGTTGCTTTTGCCCTCCATCCCTTCTCACTGCTTGCTCTATCCATTTACAGCATTGTATTTTAGCCCTTGAATTTGCCTGATCAAAGAAGTCTTTGCAGTGGTATTTCCTAAACATGATATGGGAGGTTCACCAAACATACTGGAGATGCTTAAAACTTCACAAGGGAGAAAAAGCTTTTAATATTTAAATATGTTCCCATTGTAACAGAGTTACTTTTTGTTGTTATAGAAATCCTCTGAAAGGATTATTGAAAGGGTTGTCTTGCCTTAATAAACTGTGGGAACTTTTGTGTCTTATATTGCTGATATTAGCCTGTTTTACTTGCACATTTTAAGCCATTGCATTGGGTTAGTGACTGAGTAGCATCTCACTGAACAACAGAACTATGCTTGCTCATCTTAAATACTGATGCAAAAGTAGCACAAGAGAAAAATGTCATCTTTGAGGTTCTGCAGAAGCTCTGGCTAAGATGGAGTAGTGGACTGGAAAGAGATGTGACAGAGAGAGAAATCACAGAAGTTAAAGAAAAACTGATAGAAAGGCAAAGAGAGAGTCAGTTGCTTCAGTAAATAGAAAGAGGGATGGTTGAGCAGACAGATCAAATTGCTCCCCAGCTCTGTTCTGGCACTTGCGAATCTATTGAAAACAGGCCAGAAGGACATGCTGAATTTGTTGCTCCCGTGTGCCAGCCTTTTCTGCAGCAGCGAGAGAAACCAATCAGTGCTGCTTCAAAAGCAGCTGGAAACTGAGAAAACCCTGGTCCCCCGCTGCCTGGCAAGCAGCAGTACAGGGTCTTCTCAGTTTCCAGCCACTACAGAGGCTCCATTGACAAAATGTGTCAGGCATTTGAAGGAGCACAATGTGACAATGAAAGAACCTGAGGGAGACAAAACAAGAAGGGAGGGGGGAGGAGGAAGGAGAGAGAATTAAATGGGAATGAGGGAGCAACTGAAAGCAGAAAGACAAAAATCAAAAGAAAAATATGCTAATCACTGCAAAGGGGGTGATAAAAATAAATCATCCTTGTCATATTTGACACCTCTGCACTGCTTTATCAAAGAATCTAGTTGCAATAGCAAGATTAGAGAAAACAAGGGAAGACTTTACTATGTTTGCTCTCACTGCCTATCTCAGATACAGACACTCTGACTTCAGTCCCCTACTTTCCCAAATACTGTGATGAAGTACAGAGTGACTGGAAGACACCAGGTCTCTCACTGGGACCATGTGGTGCTGTGAACAGACGGTTCACACCCCCATCCTCTGCTTCTGAGAGAAGCAGAAAGAGTTAAAGAGCCCCTGGAAGCCAGGAGGATGGTGTGTCTTACTGCTGCTCGGAACAACCAGGAGAGAACACAAATGCTGCCTGAAAAAAAGCCATGGAGCTGGCTCATTTTCTCCTTTCCCTTGTGTTTCATTGCATCGGCTATGAGAAGGGATAACAGGGTGGAAACCAGGGTGTCCCTGATGGCTCAGAGGAAAGCAGAATGGCTAGGTTTTATTTCCTTTACCACTGTCTGCCTGGTCGGTGGTAGGATGTTCAAGAGGGGCACCAAGAGCTCAGGGGATGTCCCTGTGGTATGTTAATCTCCCAGCTGTCCTCGCTTACGGTGCTTGTTCAGGATGAAGAGAGATCTGGGGATGTGAGAACTGGATTTAGTTGCAAAACAACTAAACTGAAAGGGGCTCCCCAAATGTCCTCAACGTGTCTCATGGACTTTTAGTTCATAGGTCCAGCTTAAGCTCCTTCGGATTAAAATCCCCTGAAAGACACGTGGGGTGAACGTAGTAGGATCTTCAGCACCAACTGTTTCGCTCCACTCTTACTTGGAATAACTCAGCAAAGTAACATGCAAAAGTGGATGTTGCTTGGGAGAGAGCACTGGCATCTGCAGATTTTCTGGGAATTCTTGGTACATTCTGAAAGGTCAGAGAAGTGCACCGTAGAAATTGAGATAGAAGAATAGAAATGCTGCTGTTAGTTTCAGGAGGCAATACCAGCCAGGAAATGAGAAGGGGGTAAATTCTGTGTGCCCAAGTTGGAAATGGGCAAGCTCAGTTTATGTGCATTTGCCTTTGAGCACCCCGCTGCCATCACCTTAAATGAGTTTTTCTTTTTAAGCAAAGGAAGGCCCCATCTTGATGACAGAAGTTTTGCAGTTAATAAAGCCTTCTTAAAACATTCTCATTTGTCATTCACATTTAAAACAAAATGCTTCCATTTGTTCTGTTAACTTGACAGTTACTTTCAGTCTTGAGAAATTATTCCTGTAAAGTAGTTACTGCTTAGAAAAAAAAAATAATCTGTTTCTCCAAAGCAAACTTAATTTGAGCATAATCCATGGAATCTACACAATCCCCTGTTTTTAGATCAGTGATCAATTTGTATTTCTCTGTAGGAATAGTCGGTAATGTAGAATGGAACTGATTTTCTTGTGATATTTTTACTAGTGAGTTCGCATGTGTTTGAAAGAACCTACAGAGGCTTTAGCAGTTGTAAAATGAGACCACCATCACATCTGATCAGAAATCCCCCATTGTGTACTAGTGTAAGAATGAGATATTGTTTTTTTTTTTATTTTGTCTGTTCAGTTCACACATAGAGGATCTAAATTGGTACTGTATTTTCAAATTTACCAATTCAGAATGTTTTCATCTGACTATAAGTTAATTTAAAGCAAAGGTATTCTTCATCTGTAAAATCTTAGCTTTGAATTTTATGTCATAGGAAGAGGTGATAGCAAGGGATGTGAGGAACTATCATCATATAAACAAGCACCTTTCAAAATATTGTGCAAAAACCTATCTGATACTTTTTGTGATTTTATTTTTTCTTTTTTGTGTTTGTCTCATGAGCTGGCTACATTAATGAGTAATTCATCATAACAGAAACAGATCACCATATTGAAGTAGTTAGTACTTAGAATCAACTTGTTTTTTATAAACATTTCAAGGATTTGAACTTCAGGCTACCTTTAACTCTATCCCTTGGATTGGCTCTTCTTACCATGCAGGCTGACCGAACCCAAAGGCCCAGTGGTTGGTTTGGACTCTTAATGTCCCTGCTGGAGTGCATTTCATGTGCACTGAGCAGAGCTTTCGAGTTAGTTCCCTGCAAAGGGAATGTTTTTTGCACCAAAACTGCTCTGTGAACTGAGCCAACGTGAGTAAATGGAAATGGTCAGGGGGCGGGATTTGTGGCAAAACTACATTGGCGCTCTGAACCAAAATGCTAATATATAGGCAACCATATATATTTTTGTGGCTTTGGGGAGACACAGCATATTTTTCTCTCGTGTGCAAACCCAGCAACCCCTGGTAAGTTCTGAGTGTTTAATGATGAAAAGACCAAAACAAGCTACACTGAATCATTATGTAAGCAGAGAAATCCTTACATGTGTACTTTACAAGTAACTCAGAAGAGCAGATTTTATCAAGTGATACCAATTGTGGTCCTCACATAAACAATATGAAAAACTGTTTTCTAGCTGATTGATGAAATAGTTTTACTTCAATTCTCAAAAAAGAGAAAGTGATGGGTTTGCCAAATCAGGAAAAGAGACTAATTGTGATCAAAGAAGGCCTTGCTCTACATAGGATTTCATGAGAATGCATAAAGAGTGAAGGAAAAAAGAAATGGAATCATGTAGGCTTCATTTAAAGCAAGGGACTTGAAAATTCATTCATTTAAATGTTGGATATTAAAATAAATTAACAAGTTCTTTCTCTCAGCTGAAAAACCCCACAGTACTGATCACTTCCCCTAGCTGACAAACTTTGGACAGTCTGCAGGAAAAAGGACACAGATGTGCTAACCTGAAATGCGGATACCTGGGGTCTTTAAGCAACTGATATTTAAAACTTCACCCACATTAAAAGTTTGGTTTTGCTGCTAGAATCAACCTTTCTCTTTTATATTTCAGCTCGCATCTTAGACTTCTCTTTTCACTTGAGTTTTAAGCGATGAGTACAGCACATAAATGTACTTTGGCATCTGAACAAAAAAGAGCATTTTCTTTCCAACTCACTTATTTTAATAGTTTATCTTGAAAAGCAAGTTGATACATTCTAAAGCTCCATGAAAAGACATCTCTGTCTTCTCCTTCTACATTTATAAAGTAAAAAGCTAACCAAAGGCATTCAGTACAAACCTGGAAAAAAGTAGTTAACTTTCATTTGTTCTCACTCCCCTCTGCCAGAGACAATTACAAGTAACATTAGAAATGCCGATATTCAATAGTACATTGATGTATTGATGATGAGATCAGAAGTCAGAAGTTCTGCATGCTAATTTTGATTTTGTCAGTCATTTCAGCTTTTTTCAAGTCATTACTATACGAAGCTTCCCTCCTGAGCAAAGGAATATTAATGCTTTGAAGAGCAGAAGAAAGAGTTCAACACCTAACACTTTGCCTTTTGGATTTATAGTTTATTTCTTTCAGTGAATCATTATTTTCCTCTTAAAATACTGCTTTGAATTTTGTCTACTACTGCTGGCTAACTTTTTGCACTGAATGTTTTAATTTTGATTAGTCACATTCATTTGTGTAATTTCAGTTCTTTGGCTGGATTGCCAGAGCTCAGGCAAGTTTCTTGTGCAGCTGCTGGTATGAGTACAAAATCTAATTTCAGTTAATTCTTGTGTATATGTTTTTTGCATTTGTTCTTAACAAATGATCAGGCACATTTTGAGTGAATGCATGTTTCCAGTAAGCCAATAGAATGGAATGTGAAGTGAATGGTAAAAAGCATGTGATTGCTAAAAAAGAGAATTCCTTCAGTAGTGTATTCCAGTGGCTTTGTGCTAATGCTCTTGAATTTCTTCCACTGGAGTCTGATCCATAAAGGGATTTGGTTACTTAAAATAGCAATTATGTCTCTTAGTATTATGTGCTGTTAGAACTTCGTCTCAGCTTCTATATAAGTTTAATAGAGAACACCATATTTACACCACAGATTATACTCACAACCTGCCTTTCAAGCTAGTTTGCTACCTGGAAGGGAGTGATGGCACCAGAAACCCTGGGCGCTGCAGGAAATTCAAGCAAATGCACTCTGCTGCCACGGACATGCCCGAGCTCACCGAAAGCTTCCTTATTCTGACCTGGAGGCTCCCTTGGCACCTGTGGTTGTGCATTTGTACGTATTCAGAGCTGTGTCTGTCAGTTTGCCGGTTACTGCTGTCGAGACTTGACCGATACACCAGCTTTGGTGCAACGACACTGGGGCTCTCCTGAGGACTGTGTTTGGTGTGCGCGGCAGGAGCGATTTCTCCTTGTAAAAGGCTGCCATTCACTTTTGTGCAATATCCACTTTGGTCCAGATTCCTGCCAATAATATTTTGAGGACAGTGTCCCAAGCTGTACTTTTCCTGTCCCCAGATGGGAGACTAAGTTTGCCCAGGGAGCTGGGAGATGCTGCTTCCCAGGGAGCCATGATGCTGTCAGTCAGCTGCGGCTCCAAACTCCTGGTACGTCACACCCTAATTAAAAACAGCTTCAAGAATGTGTTTCTCACTTGTGCCTTGAAATGTTGTTTTAGTTTAGGAAACTTTTAGACACAGCCATATTCAGCTTCTTTCTGAGTCTGAGAGGACTCCAACCTACATTCCGCACTTCCTACACATCCTCTGCTTCTGGGCACCTTATCTACCTTTCTAGTTCTGGTCCTAGAACATCACAGGTGTATTTGTTTCCTGATAAGAAGATACTTTTGTGACGTTTTCCACCTCAGTTTTGCAGAACCAAAAGTTTCCCAATAGTCAGACACTACGGATTGCTTTAGATTTAGTTTTAAATCTGAACTCAGAATGGTCCATAGGGGTAGATAAGGTCTCAGTTCAGTCATATAAAACACGACGAGCTTCATCTCCAAGGTGTTTGTGATTTCCTTCTTTTAAGGAAACACAAAAAATATGAAGTATCTCCCCTTCCACCCCAGATTTACGGCAAGTCTAGAGCTGCAGGAATTATTACAACTGCATCTCTCAAACAGACACATTTTAAAAATTTTAGCAGACTTTTAACAATTTAATTTGATCAGTTTTTAAAAATTCATCTCTAAAGAAAGCTTGCAGGACTCCTGAGTAATTATTAATGGGTCACCTGGTAAATCGTGGAGATCAATGCTTCTTATCCTCAACCATTACATCCCTACTACAAATGAGTATACAGAGACAGGCAGCTCAGGCTTTTACTTTAGCACAATCCATACAGATTAATTAAAAAACAGGCCCAATATAAATTATGTTAAAAGAAAAAGTCCAAAGCATGAAAAGAAGCCAAAAAAAGAATTACATCATTTCCTTGTATCTTCCCTAAGGACAAGAAATTCGAGAGTATGAGTCAGTCTAAAGAAATTAAATAAAACCAGCCCAGCTTTTAGTGACTTTTCCTTGTTCTTACCTTCTGGAGCAGAGCAGGCCATCAAGAACAAGCAGGAGAAATCTGACTGCCTGACAGGTTTTAAAATAGGAATGAAGTTGTATTTGTGGATGGCTTGGCTTTACGATTTGTGACAAGATATAGTGACCAGGAAAAGTGGACTGGAATATGGGGCAGCATGGCCTTGTGGACATCATATCTACTGCTGCCTACAGTCAACTATAAAGTAGATGTGCTCTACAACTAGTGAGTGAAATATTTTCAAAGCTCTCTGTAGCAAGAAGAACACACACTGCTTTTGGATGCTCAAACCTCTTCTTTATACCTCTACTTTCCAGTCTGCAATACAGAGGTGCTCTGAGGACGAAGCAGTGGATGACTTATAATTATTTTCCTGGTATGGGGACAGTACATTTTATTCATGACTTACCACTTTGGCATATCACTTGGCCATCTACTTATCTTGCTTTCTGTCCAATATCACAGTTTCAAATATTCTGGCAAATTACATTTAATATTACAACATATTTTCCTGCTTAATAGTTCAGTCAGTGAGAATTACCTGGAATACTAATGAACTTCTTACTGTGTCAAAATGGTGTTGTTCACTTCTGCTTAAATAATGCTCAAGATAACGAAGGATTGGCTATTTGAGCCATGGGTTCTCTTGATACCATCATTCGCATTTCCTTTAAAATCGAGGATATTCATGAAGTCAGTGTCCCTAAAGACACTCTGATAGACATAACTCTGTGTTGTTTACACTGGAGGAGAAAACAAAAAAGGCAACACAACTCTCCAATGCCAGTGAAATCTTTCAGTGATCAAAACTGGTAAGTGCCAGGACTACCCTGGAGCCTCCCAGGCCAGAGTTTACAAGGCAGAAGGCTTAGTTACTCAGCTCAAGTTTCATTGTCCCCCAATTCCTGATATTTCATTTCAGAGAAAAAAGACTGGGGGTGTCCTTTTGCCCATATTTTTATAACTTTTTTCATTTCTGCTTTTCACCAGTGATTTCTAGTCTCTTCTGTCTTTTTATATCTGTCCCTGCTCCAAATAGCTAGTCTGACAACCAAAAAGACATTTAAAGGTCTTCAGCCAAGTGAAGAGAATGTGTAGAACTGATGGAGGACTTGAGATGAGGAGGTGGGAGAGGCCTACATGGCAGTATACATAATTTTTTTTTAATAGTTTAGAGCCCAAACCCCCTGAGATTCATTTGACTGTATCACAGTCTCAGTTTCCATTTAAAAACAAGTCCCTCTGAAGAAATGGTGCCCATACTGATGCCGTGTGTGTATAATCTCAAATGATAGCTGTGAGAAATGCTAATGTGCATCATAAACTTTAAAAGTAATCAGTAGCTTCAGAGCTCCCTGACAATTTTATTAAATGACCTCATGTACCAGGACGAGAAAAATGTGAAGACTTTATTAGACCCTCCAAAACCCTGGCTTTTGCAATAATGATCTCTTTGCCTCTGTCAGCCTTTGAGGGGCAAATAGGAATGAACTGTGGGATGGGTGTGAGAAGCCAGGACCGTGCAATCTCCATGTCATGCTGTGCCTTGGGCAGAAGCTTGCAGTCATCTGACCCTGTCCTCAGCATCTGTTTCCCCGAATTGCAAATAGTTCCATGCTGTTTTATGTCCTGCAAATGCAAATTTGCCCTATGATAGAATGAGTTCTATGTCTGCTGGAGAAGATTTCACCATCCTGTATTGTGTGTGTGCTTTATGCTGCAGGTCCTACGTAAGCCTACGAAAAACCTTCTGATGTGTACTACTGATTGTTTACATATGTTATCAGAGGGGAAAAAAAACAGGAAAGAAAAGCTGGCAGCTTACGCTGCCAAGAGACCTGGCAGTGGCTAGAATCACATTTAGATCATTTCCAGTCAATAGACTTTGTTTTCATTTAAAAAAAAATCCTTCCTAGAAAGTTGCTGCACTATTCTTTTTACTCTGTTACAATCAGTCCAGAGGAATACTTGCAATGACTCCTGTCCTTACAACCAAAGCAGGCAACATCAGGAGATGCTTTCAGACAAAAAGTGCAAGGTGTGGTAAGATACTGTGTTTTACACAATATGCAATGCTGTTTGGAGCTGTGATCATGGTTCTGTGTGATAAAGGCCTTTTAATGATAATGAAGTCAGGTACCTGTGATGCAAAGAGAAATCTATGCCAAAAGAAGAAGATAAAGTTTGGGACCTTTTCATATTTTTCATCTTTGAATCAAGCTCTGTGAGGTGGCTAAAAAGTACGAGCGCTGGAGGGTGGTACTCCAGCTCCCTGTATCTAAGAATCACCTGGGGCAGAATGTTTCCTTGGCCAGCTAAGTCAAAAGAGCTCATGGCTTCTCTGGAACAAAATGCTAGAGGGAATAGATACCAAAGCAAGTATAATTAGTGTCTAACTAAGTCTGTGCATTTAAATCTGTCTTGTATCAACTATTCTGTACCCATTCACGTGTCCAGGTGATACTGGAAACTTTTTCAGGGTGAAATAAAAGTTGCAAACTTACATTACCATCTCAAGTACTAAAATCCCAGCTAGTCAAGGCTCAAGCCTTGGGAGTCCTTCACTATCAATACAAAGCTGTTCTCATAGAGTTAAACATTTGGGGACTGAAAACTGCAGTTTTTGAAAATGCTGACTCATTTTAAAATAACAGCCTTAATATTATCTCTGCCTGAAAAGATACAACATAAACAAGAATAAAATGTAAACTTCAATATGAGCGTAAATATTAGACATTCATACTAGCATCATCCAGAGAGAAAAAAAAGAAGTTCAAATGCAGGCAATCACAGTGATAAAGAGGTCTAGCACAAATTCGATGTGAGAAGATTCAGTGTTATTGGCATCAGTGTTTCTTCTGATATCTTAGTCATCAGAAGCACAAGGGTGGCAGAGGCAATGCTACAGAGGAAGTAGGGCAACGATAAATGCACTTCACATTGAGCATCAGATTCCAAAACAGAAGGATTATTTTCTGCATGCACGTAGAAAAGTGACAAAAGCTATCTGCTTTTGACATCTAAGTGAGACACTGAGGAGACTAAAGTCAGCATCTTAGTTTACTGTGGCATCCCTAGAGAAGGGAATACCAAATAATGAGATGAGACTGAAGTAGCCTATAGGTTACAGCATACGCTGCCTTCCCTCTGCCCTCCATGGTCACTTGGAAGTCACAGGACATAGGGTCATGTCAGAGGTTCTGGCTCTTAAGTCACATGCTCCAGTGCACCAATGCAAGGCATAAAAAGTTGTCAACGATACAGGAAAAACAAAGTAATGCTTGTAGGCTGAGATGTCAAGGAAAATCACAGCTGAAAAGGAAACAAAAAAAATTATGCTATGCAGTCAGAACTTGGTGGAAGCTATCAGCTTCTGCTGTGTTTTTCTTGTGAGAGGGAGAAAGATGTTTTCTGCTAGAGGCTGACAATGGTAGGACATTGGCGTACACAAATTTCATATCTGGAGGTATTCCAGACCAACAGAAGTGGAAAAGAAAACAACCTTGAAATAAATGGACTTCTGTGCCCAAATCTTCATCCAAAAGATCTAATCCTGGTCTGAGCTGCTTCAGACAGCAACAGTCATTGGTGCCAGAGTCCCAAACATACCCCTGTCTGTGAACTTTTTACAGGTTTAGGAGCAGAGAGAAAGGTTGGATGAGCTAATTCTGGCTGAGGTTATCATGGTTCCCCAATGCAGGCTGACTTGAAATATTTTTGAACTTAGCTCCTCTGCAAGAACTGTCAGACTTCTTTCCAGGAGAAGAGTGAAAGTGGACTGGCATTGTTAATCATTTTACAGAAATCCATCATCTACCTTGATTTCACACTCATGACTCCTGCAAGTGTCAGACAGGCTGTGGCTCAGCGCCAGCACATGGTAGTGGCAGCAAGAACTCCTTCCCATAAGTTTCTTTAATTCACTGTTTCCCTTACAGATCTGAGAAAAGATGAATCAAAACTAATTGCTTGCTTAAAAAGTAATACTGGCTTACTTATTAAACCTTGTTGAGGCACTGGGTGCAGGCACTTAAATCTCTGGAAAATATGAAAAGAACTTGGCTGGGGAACCAAAACAGAGCTGATACGTGGTAATGGCAAAAACAGAAGTAGAAGCTATATAATAACGGCAAATTCCTATTGAATGCCTCTTTGTCTTGCTTTAAAGAAATACAGAGAAGCACTCAAGTTGTACAGATAACTAGCCAGTGTTTCTCACTGCCAAGCTCAAGGAAAGAAGGAAATGCTTCAAGGGTTAGTTCCTGACTATATGGAATATTGCTGAACTGAAAGCAGTCAGCTGGAGTTCATCCTGATAGTCCCACAAACCATTTTATCACAAAAATGTACTGTAATCAGTAATAAGCAGTCACAGTATTTTCCCACCACTTTTGTGCTTTATAGGCGTGTGGGGAAAGGGGGAGAGAGAGACTACAGTGTGGGGTTCATGCTGCATGTGAATGATGTGTCTTGTGGAAAGAGAAAAATAAAGAACTATGGTTGCATGTGAACTTCAGCTCTTCCTCCTGCCTACTGATTATTTGTTCTGTTAGTTAGGGCAGTGTTGTTTGCATAGTTGTTCATATACTGCATTGAAGGAATAAAGATGAGTCAATAAACTGATGGATGTTACATTTTGCAATGTTTTTGCATCTGCTTCCACTGCTACACTGCCAGCTGGGGAGAGACTCTAGAATCATCAGTCCTGCTTCGCAGGCTGACCACTAGTTTGGTGAGAACAGAATTTCTCCTATTTACAGGAGTAGGAAATTAGAAGCAGCAGAGTACTATACCTTCAGAGAAACTGATATTGGCTACTTTCAGAGATAAGGGTATTGACTTGGCCTTCAACCAAGATCTACAAGAATGCAGTTTTAAGGTCTGTTTTCTCTTTATGGTAATCTGTATTTCAGTGTGATATACAGATTTCACTGTCTCAGTGTAAGGATACAACTGTATTGTCTTAAAAAACTAGACATGTTGTGCTTCAACTTCACAGTTTAGATTCAGGAGTAAAAACGCTCTCAGTTTGTATTCAGTTCCCATAATGAAGAGCAGACCTGCTTTATTTGGGTCCTTTGAACAATGACATTGAAAAAAAAATTCATTATAGTCGTAGTAAAGTCAAAGGCAAAATGACCCACTGTGGTTTCTGGTTCAGGCAAGTTCTTACACTGTTGTTCTTCTACTAGCTCACTTCCAGCTGACACATGTATAAATAGTTGTTAATGTGTTATGACCCAGTTATTAGAAAGAAAATCCCAGTCTTGGCTACAGCAAGATAATTAAGATGCGTATGAAGGGGTTTTATCCTATTTTGTAGGGTTACAATTATAGGATTGACGGCATCACAGCAAATTACTTTCCTGGCATTTTAGAGACACATTTATTAACTCTGTGAAATTGTGATACAGTCTGAGGCATTTGTATTTTCCTCTTACGTATCTCATCCCTGTGGCCAGGATGGAAGAATTGGTTCAGAAGTCAGCTAGTCACTTTTCTTTTAGAAAGTTGGAAAATTTTCCTATAATTTTTTCTCTTCTGCTTTTGTGCTCTCAGTACCCCAACTGGAGTACTGTGTCCAGTTCTGGGGCCCCAACACAAGAAGGGTATGGACCTGTTGGAGCAAGTCCAGAAGAGGCCATGAAGATCATCAGAGGGCTGGAGCACCTCTCCTATGAAGACAGGCTGAGAGAGTTCGAGCTGTTCAGTCTGGAGAACAGAAGGCTCTAGGGAGACCTAATAGCACCTTCCAGTACTTAAAGGGGGCTTACAAGAAATCTGGAGAGGCACTCTCTACAAGGACATGCAGTGATAGGACAAGGGATAACGTGTTTATACTGAAAGAGGTAGGTTTAGATTAGGTATTAGGAAGAAATTCCATACCTTGAGAGTAGTGAGTTAGCACTGGACCAGGCTGCCCAGAGAAGCTGTGGATGCCCCATCCCTGTAAGTGTTCAAGGCTGGGTTGGACGGGGCTTTGAGCAACCCTGGTGTAATGTCCCTGCCCATGGCAGGTGGATTGGAACTGGATGATCCATAAGGTTCTTTCCAACCCAAACCATTCTGTGATTCTATGAAATCTGTCAAACCTGAAGTGCTCTCTCCTGGTCTTGGTGGGCTGCAGTGGCATTGCTGTGAGGTTTCTGTCTAGGAGTCCATGGTCCTAGAACCCACAGTTCCACAACAGCCCAATGCCCAAGCTGTCCTGGGGACAGAGAAGATTTGGGATCCTACTTGAGCCAAGAGCAAGGAAGCCTTGGAAGCTCTGGCTTTTAGCTCTGTTCTGGCCTCCATCTTTGTAGCAGTTAGTTTGCAACCCCAGCTCAAGTCAAAATTTACTTGCCTGCCAGATGTTCTACCACAGAGGAGGCTGTAGAGGTTCATTGCTAATTCAGGTTGACCTGGGCCAAGGATCCCAGGGTTTCCAGGCTCCCAGTCCATCTGGCTTTGGGATTACACCACCATTTAAGGATACACTTCAATCTAATTTTAGAAGGCTCCAAAGCTGACATTTGCTTGAACATCTGGCATTGCCCTAGTTTCAGTAGTGGTTTTATCTACCTTCTGCCATTAGCAGTGTATATATAGGTTTAGATGATTCTGGGGTGCTATGCTTACCAAACCAGGAAGCCCCTGCAGCCATTGTGCTGGGTCAGACGAGTAGGAAAAATAGAACACAGCATCACTGCTACCATATCTCTCTGCAAGGCTTCTGAAAAAAATTAAGCATACCTTCCTGCTTTAGCAGGAAACTTCTTGTTATTTATATAGTCCTCTGTGTCCCCTAGCCCAAGGTGTTAAGTTTTTAGCTGAAGTGTATTGTGTCAAGTATTACACCTCCATGAAGTTGAACCAATTCCCATTTCCATTGCTTCATTCTTGTGGGTATTAGGAGTGGCATGAGCAGAAAAGCAAAATGAGGAAGTTTTTTGATGACTGTTTTCTGCTAGAAATTCTTGTTTTTCTTATATTAAAATAAATTTTGAAGGGCGAGAGGCGGGGAGAGTCTCTTATGTAATATACCTTCATCACGCTGCATGTGCTTTCAGCTGTCTATTTTGCCTCCAGCCAAGCCTTCAGGAATAGGGCCTTTAACCTTGCAGATGTTTGAAGCTTCAAGGCTGCAAACAAGACATGGGAGAATATTATTTCTTTTGAGTGTTAAGCTAGAAAAGAACAATGTGGTAAGGCAGAATGGTATTTGGCACTGCAGCACCTTGGGGCTAAAAATTAGGAGACTGTGTTATTTTTTCTTCCTCTTTAATATTTTAATTTTCTTGGCAAGTGTGTCCATCCCTATATCCTCAGTGGGATAAAGGCTATTACAGAGTGTTTGGAGTAGCAGGACAGAAAGTATGGTGTAGGACCTCTTACTGCAAACCAGTTCTACTGGTACCAACTGCAACTGAATTTGCAAAGGTACGAGCATGAGAAGGGGCAATCTGGCTCCAGAGGCAAACTGTTATTTTACTGGTGCAGACCCAAGGAATCCACACCCCCAGAAAACAGCAACCAGCAAGTGTTTGTGCTGTGGCTTTTCTTTAGGGAGTGAAGGTATGAACCTAAACCAAGATATTTTTCTTGGTCTGTATTACCACCATAAGAGACTTGCTCATCAGGAACAACTCTGTACAGGTTCTTTTCATTTTAAGCGATAAACAAGAAGAGTATCAAAAGTCCTGCATAAGCATATGTTTCCTGCAAAACTGTGTCCTTTCTTCCCTTCATTGGCAGCAATAGATGGAACAAACGTTTCCAACTTACAGAGGTGCAGTAGCTTTTTCTGCAGAACGTTTTCATTGCCTCATCCCAACTGTTCTGGCTTTTGAGGTAGGAGTGGTTTAATTTTTCAGATCTGCTAGGATTTGGCCTGCATGTTTTGTTTTCCTTTTCCTGTGTTATTGCAGACTTGTGCCCTTCTTGCTTATTTATTGATTGGCAGCCAGATAATGACACTCAAGAAGATTTTTTTGCCATGTATTTTTTTTAGGAGTGTTTTTTCCATATCAGAAAAACCAAAGGCGGTGAAATTGAGTTTAAAAGTTTAGTCACAAGCATTGGTTTTGTTCAGAGTAACTTTCAATTTTCTCACTTCAAAATACAAACAGCCAGAACTGTTTTAACAACAATGGTGTCATAACGAGTCCCAGATTTGTTCATTGATGTCCAGTCTGCTTTTAATTGTCTGAGTGTTATAAAAGTAAATTCAAAAGTTTTGAATTAGCAGTGTTTAAAAATCTGTGCAAATCTGGAACTAATAAGGCTTGTACTGAATGTTTGTTCTAGAAAGTAAGGCCATTTCGAAATATATTCATTTGTGGCCATTGCAACCTGAAGCATTGGCCTGAACTGACTTTGTAGAGAACCTGGGGTACATTATGGATGATGTTAAGAGAGAAGCCAAGTCCAGAACTCAAGAGGATAAACAATGCTAGATGTGATCAGGGAAAGAGAGCCTGGTAATGTCAGAGTGGTGAGGAAACTGTAACCATATTGCTATAAAACAACATATAAACAAAGACACCAAACGGATGGGGTAGGTGTACTTTTGAGAATTGTGTGTGAGGAAAGCATCGCTAATTCGGGTTGCAGAAGAGGTGGAAAAAAAACCCATATGAATTTGTGTAATCACCTGTCACTAACTAACCTAAAATCAAGTGAAAGTTACTGTGTGGCTAGATAGAAGAAAGCAGGATTACTAAAAGTATTAAAATGAAGCAATTCAGCTTTTCTATTACAGCTACAGATACAAGGCATAAAGTGAAAGAATAATCAGGGAGAATTTGAACCTAGTAATCATTAGATCAATAAAAAAGAATTTGTTTAGGACAACTGGGAAATTAAGAATGTAAAAGCAAGCACAAAAGTGATGTTTTGGCCAGGAGTGTCTGGACAGGGAAAATAATTTTTTTCTAATGTCAGCAGAAAAGTTTGTCTAAATGTCAGCAGCAAGGAGAAAATGTGAAATCATCAGCAAAAAGAAACATTTCTCATTCCTGAACTTCCATGTCACCTATGGCAACTTCTGGGAACAAGCTTTTCTGCAGGGAGTATTTACTGGCAATAGATTTCAAATATTTTTAAACATCTCCCTGAAAACAAAGATGTCCACTCCAGAATTGCCTTCTGTATCTGAAAGAAGAAAAAAAGTTGAACAGTACACCTACTTTTATGCAAGATCCAGAAAGACTTTCAAAAAAGCAAAGGCTGAAGAGGGTGGGCTTTTCTGGTTTTCCTGTACAGACACAGTTGATCCCACAATGCTGAAAAAAATGAATGCAATGTGGTCTTATAAATCACAGTGAAAATCATCACAGTGAAGCAGATGTGTAGGAGCCCTTTAAAAACTGTGAATCAAATCAAAACAGGTAGACAAACTCATAATAGTTTATTAGCAGATAAATGTGGAACTCCTCCCCTGGTAAGTGTGGTGACACTCTGGTATGTACCCGGTCCACCACTGTTTCCCAGGTTCCACGAGTCCAACTGGCTTAAGGGCTGGAAAATGCCAGCAGCAACTCCTCGACTCCTTGAAGCATGTGAAATTTTCAGATGAGGCCACCACAGTGCAAACCAGTCAGTCTGCAAGGCAGCTGCTGTAGCCTCAGCAGAAGACTGGATTGTCCCCTGCCAGCCCATGTGGACGTTAAGAGCCTCTGCTGCTGTGAAATGCCCCTTCTGACCAGTTCAGAGAGCGACCTTGTGCTCCACTCTGTCCCTTCCCCTCTGAATGCTTGGTGGTGGTGCTGTATCCAAGGTGCTGCCAGGAGCTCTTCATGGTACTGCACCCTGCTCCTCATTTTTTGGGATCAGGCAGAGTTCTGGGCTGAGGTTGATAGAAAGCTTCTACGTTGTTAGACAAAGGTCTGGCTCTCTAGCAGGATGAAGTATGAGGTCCTTATCCTTGCTTGCTCTAAACCCAAAACAAGTTACTCGTTACAAAGAAAAGATGACTGACCTACAGCTAAAGACTAGGGGTGAGTAGGTATTTGCCTGCCTACCAAGGTCTGAGTGGAATGCTAGTTTTGGAGCTACACAAAGGAAGTTAGATTGACCAAAGTGTTTCTTTGAGAAAATGTTTTGGGTTTCTTTGTTTTTTTTTGTTTGTTTTTTTTTTTTGTAAATTGTGACACTAGATGCATGAAACATATATCCTACCACAGAATCCATGCTAGAAGTCTGATGAAATTGAAAAGCATGGCACAGCTTAAGACCACAATAATTCACAGTGTCTGGAAGAACTAGACCTAGTTCATTTGAGTGCAAATCAGTAAATTGTATAAATTCATATTTTTCCTGCATAGAAGAAAACCTAAAGGACTCTCAGAATATCTAAAAAAGACAATAGCCTTTTTTGTATTTTTGTACCGAATTCCCACTCTGTAAAACACTCAGTTTTTCATCTTACAGCCTGATTACCAGATACTGGACTGTATCCACCGTGATCTGTTTTAAGAACAGTACTTCAAAAAAAGCTAAATGAAACTTGCATCAGTAGTGTCATGATCAGAGGCATTCCTGCTTACAAAAATACACCTTTGAGTTTTAAGAAGACAGTAAGCAAATGGCACGATCTCTTGTCACATCCAGGATAACCACGTAATACACTCAGTAAAGGGGATTTAAACCACTGCTGTCTGTTGTGCCACAAGATAAAGTACGTGGAAGCACAAAGAGGAACTGAAATGGTAAAGGGGGGAGATGGCAGCACTAGCTCCACCCTGCACAATGAATAACCAGAATTCTTAGCAAATAGGCACATATGTGTTTTTTAGGAGTTAACACTGGAAATTATAATCAGCTCCAACCACTTCACCCTCAAGCTATTAAACCAAAAATCCTAAAGGAAAAAACAAAGCAGCAGCCTCAGTGTATCATATAAGCCTGTTAAAAAATCAGCCTACACAACGGCTCCAGGAATTTAAAGACTATGAAAATAAACCAAATTTTACTATTCAATATCTAAGCAAGGGGCTTCACCATTACCTCGTGGCTGGCCGAAGCTGATAGCACTATGCAGTAATATTTAAAGAACACCTTGAGAGTACTATTTAGAACAGAGATTATTACTTGAAACTTTGAAATGTGCAGGTTGCACTTACTGAGGTTGCTAAAGATTAGTTGAAAACTTGGCTTTTTGCCATATGGCTTGCCTTTCTACATGTTATCTGAAGTTCCTATAGGGTGTCTAACAAAATGAAGCCCAGATTCTGGAATATAACCCTTGACTGGAATTGTGAAAATCTCTTCCTAAGGGAGATAAACATTTGCATTTCCTCTGCTGGGTTTGTCTATTTCTGGATATATTATTACAATGGAAAATTCAGGAATATTTGGCAGGTTCTGTTAAAAAAACATCTTAAGGAAAATGTTAAATAAATCTCAAGCCTATGCAATGATTCAATGGATTTATGATTATATAACCCACGTTCATGAAATTCTGAACCCAACACAATTTTTATTGTGATGGATTGGAAGACCAGACATTTTATCAACAAACAAGAGATTCTGCAAATTTCTTTTAATCATACTGCATAATTCTCTTTTCTTAATCTCAAGTTAAATTTCAGTGATCCAGAAAAATCTGAAGTGCCATTTTTTTATATAAGATTTGTCAAGTACTTTTTGTGTACATTTATCACACGTTTAGGCACATGGGCATGCATTCACATTCTCTTCGCTATCATTTCACCATTGGGTTCCATATAAAAGCTGCAGAGGTTCTTCAGATAATTTCTGATGCTCAGAATACCCAATGAGACTGAAAGAAGCCAGAGTTTCTGGAAACCTAAATCCTCTCATTTTAATAGTTTTGAAAATCCTTGGCGTTTAGCTTTGAACTTTAACCAAGAAAAGTTATAAACAATGGCATTTGTTGATTGGATGAAGAACTAGATCAATATTGATTTTGGCAACTTGTTTTGGCGGGGTTTGCATGAAGAAATATGCTGGTTGTGGTGTTAAAAAGTTATGTCAGTTCCTCAACATGTGCCTCTTTTCCTTGGAGCATTGCCTGAAAATTAGTTTCCAAAGTTACTTCCAGAAGTTAACCTAGGGGCTATCTATTATTGTGAGCTAACAACAGCCTTCTGCTGAGCTATCAGCATGTATGAAATAAAACCATTCAAGAAGGCAGATTAAAGACATATAAAACAATGGATTTCTGTTTCACAGAAGTGCTAAAGCATAGGACCCAATTTTTATTTCCACTGAGTCTAATTTACACTGTTCTTTCAATTTAAAAGGAGCTGTAAAGTAAATAAGCAGAATGATAGCAACAAGATTTTAGGCACTATGGGAATTACCTAGTTGACACACAGCAAAATAAGAGCCATAGGATTTACATGAATCAATTCCTGATTCAAGAGCAGCACTACGAATGAATTAAAATGTATCTGTTAGAGAAAATGTGCCATTTTCATTACAAAGTTTCCACTGAGACAGAATCTACTGCAAGCTGATAAAATGCTACATCACAACTAAAATTTTCATCTTCTCTTGATTTCAGTTTTTCTTGTTTCAGCTTCCAACTGTTTGAGCTTCTGACAGAACGGCTGCAGGAAAGAGTCACGTAGAAAGTGACTATCTATTTATACATCTATCCATCTACCTACTGATCTTCCATTTCCTGTATATGCTGTTAGTTCACATATCTCTCTCCTTTCTTGGTGCTCAGCCCTCTGATGTATTTCCAGAAAGCAATCATATCACATCCTACCCCTTTTTTTTTTGCTATGATAAACAAGACAAGCTCCTTCATGCCTCCTCTACCGGAACAATTTTCTTCATTTCATCCAGGAGCCTGCTCTACCCATGCACAAGTTTAAGTTCTCAAACATGAGTGAACAAATTTCCCAGATAACATCTTACCAATATTCTTGACAAATAGCATTAATATTTTCTCATTTTAAAAAAGAACTTCCCTCACATGATTCATTCTGAGATTACTTGTCTCTTTTTACTTTCAGGTCACTTTGTTCCTCTGACTGCATCCTGTGGCTGACTAGCCTTTTCATTTGTGGTTTTTTTCTTATCGTGCCCCGATGAGGAATGCCACTTTACAACAGAAATTCATGTTCTTTGACCCACAGGATGGAATTAATCTCCTCTGTCTTTAGGGACTTTCAGAGAGTGATTTAGCCTGTCCTCAGAGAGGAGTCCAAGACACCAGAGCTGCTGTTATAGCATTCCTTTAAAGATTTCGTGGTAGCATTTTCCTGTATGTTCTTTCATTATTTCAAAAATCCTTTCCAGTGTACACTCAGTTAAATGTAAGTTATGCATGGCCAAATCTAATAATTTCAAAAAATGAGAGAAAATATTCTACAAGTAGCCCTTTTTTTTTTACTTTACAAGAAAAATTTCAGCCAGTTTTATAAGTCCAGCACTTCTTGCAGTCATTCAGAGTCTGCTGTCTGAGTTTTGATCAGTACTAGTTTTGATGGCAGGATTTGTTATCAGTTCGAAGTGGTATGTGATGGAAGATTCTTTAGCATTTTATTCTAGGTTTGGCTAGAGAGATGAAATTTTCCAACCCTCTTTACCTGAAATGGTGCTTTTAAATTATGATGAAAGCAGAAATAATTTCCTTATTGCTCCAGAATTTGTCAGACACCTGTGAGAGCAAGCTGTACCACAGGATTTCTGTGTCTCTGCCTCTGACTCTAGGTTGCCAAAGTCAACGTTCAGAGCACACAAAAGTGGGGGGAAAAATTCCTTCTCCAAGGGTAAAAATGAAATTTGTTCACTTTTTTAAACCTTATTTCTTTTGCCCCTATTTACTCAATCCTAAGGCATGTTTAAAAGACCTGACTTACCAGGCCCAGTCCATGATACTAAAATCAATCCAGAATTCTTAAGAATCCCTCAGAAATTTCCAGGTGATGTGCCAGCTATGTAGCCCATTATCTTGCCTGGCTTCTTCTCTAATGCCCAGTGCATTTGATGCAATAGTGTCATTGTCACTGAGGCCAGAGCAGGCCCTTGGCCAGAGCTGGTCTTGCTGGAGGCAGTGCTTGCACGGGATTCAGCAGAAGCAACAGTCCACAACCATCTCAGATGAACCAAAGTGGAGCTGCTGGGAAAAACTTTCTTTTCTGTTGGACTTTCAGGGGAGGCCTCAGATCACATCTTCTAGGTCTTGTACTTGTGTTTATTGGATGAGAAAGCCCTTTATCATCAAATTGTTTCTTCCTTCGTGATCATAACTTCCAGACTTACTTTATTCCCTACCTAATACATAGGTTGAGCTCCTTTGAGTCTTTGCACATCCTCCAGTTCTTTAACCGTTGCTTTGGATCCTCTCTGAGTTCTCTCCAATTTATTTTTAGATCATTCTTGAAAGGTAAAAACAAGAACTGCACTGTTGTAGAAGCTGTTGAAGCAATGCCAGCTACAGAAACTCTCAGCCAACTCAATTGCTTGTCTTCTCAGGTTGGTGTTTTACATACTGAATTCCACCACTTAACTCCACTCTCCTACTAAGAGGCTGAAATAATCAATGAAATTATCAGTCATCTTCAAGATCCTCATTAAAGGCCCACAAATATGAGAAATTGGTTCCCCAGCCATGCAAAAGGCATGTCAATCCACACACCCACATGCCAGGTCACAGTGCAGAGAGATTCGGATGTTCAGTCTCCCCACAGCTCCTTGGAGGCACTTGTGGGCAGATGGGAGCCAACACTCACTTTAGCCACATGCTTGAAGTGAAGAACTAGAAAACAGCCACTTTGAGGTGCTTCACAGCATGTACCTCCCGTATAATGAAAACATATCCAGACACACTCAGACTCTGTTTAGAGGCCCAAAACTGTAGCCAAATGTCTCACAGAGAGAAAATAGCTAGAAATACAGATTGAATCCACAGTCTCTTCACCTTCTGATATGAGGTTTCCCAAAACTAGGTATGAAGGGCTGCTAAAATATAAAATTACATAGTTCTGCTTCTTTATAGCACCAGGCAGAGGTTGTTAAATTGACAGTTTTTAAATAAAGTCCACCTCTCTAGAAAATGTATTGCTAAAAGACCTATTAAGTGTGTCAGAAGCAGTAAATGCAAAAAGGTGCAAGACTATGTTTAAATAGTATGAAAGCACTTGCAAGACTTGTCAGGTGTGGTTTACAGTATCAGCATGTGATGATCTTGCGGTGCTTTGACCTCCTGAGGCACAGAATTGACAGTCTCCTACTTTATCCCCGTTCCTCTGTATCCTTCTGGCTTTTGGGCTGAACTCTTATTTTTAGCTTGAAGTGGAAAAAGGAACTTATTCAGATCTTTCATCTGAAATTCACTAACTACCTAAAGAGCAGACTTCCTGGTTCATGTATGGAGCAGGTCATATTCCTCTTTCGCTCTGACTGTCAGGTCTGTCATATAACCTCCAAAAACCCACTGCAGAGAAATTCAGACCGATTTTAGAGAAGTTGTTTACTTTTGCTAAATATCAAAGGGAAGGGACTTGCTTTTGAAGACTGGAATTTTGCTTTAAAAGTGATCTTAGTAAGAGAACGAAAATGAGTCAGTAGCATGTGGAACATATATTATGTGTGAGACATCTTACCCACGCAACGGGAGACGAGATACAGAGAGGAGTTTTGCCTGCACTTATAACAACCTTCACAAGCTTCTTTCTCCTTGCCTTGCAGGACAGCAGACAACTCAACAACATCCTCCTGTCTAGTGTGACCACTTTGAGTGGCATTGCCAGTACCATCTACCAATATAAACATATGAAGTGGTCAAGTTCATCTGAGTTTCGGGATAGTTCTTAACACAGACTGCCTCCCACCTCACACCCTGCTGTGGCAGCAGCAGAACAAGGAAGCGACTGGAAAGCTTCTGACCCAACCATCTACCAGCTGCACTTGAGGCCTTCTGTAACTCACAGAGCCCTGGCATCAGCCCTGTGATCTCATCTGTTTCTCACCATCCCTCTGGACAAGGATATGACTTATAGGAGGAAAACAGGATAAAAGCAGGAATGTGAATAAAATTATGAAATCACATGGCCAGTTGGCATTGACCACGTTCAAAAATCACAAAGTTGTCAGAAAGAGAGATCTGAGGTACTAGACAGGTCAAGTAACCTTTACAAGAAACACCCACATGCTCTTCTAACATTTTCTTCTTTGCGTGCGTGCATGGTGGGAGGAAGCTATTACTGCTTTCGTTTTACATATGAAGAACTGAGACTAGTGCTTATAACTAAGCAGCCTGGTGCAGGGACACATAAATCTACCCAGCTCTACCATGTAGCAGCAAAACAGGCACTGGGCAAAGAACAGCCATGCTTGCTTAGCTAGTCAGCCCTGCTGGAAAGCAACCTGTGCCTTGCTAATGAGATTATCCTGCTTCCAGAAACCAGCATTTCTCATTCAGGCACTATCCTTTAGTATTTGAAATCTGGCTTTAGAAATTGTCTTGGTATGAAAAGGTTTAGAGCTGGCTTGGTCATGTCTGCATGGAAAGGTACGCAAAGCAACTGGACGGATAATCCAAAAAGTACTGAAGGTTTTCAGAGGAAGTCAGGGCAGAGAAAGCAACTGTAGCCACATCTGTTTGCCAAGCTAACCCCCAAACCAACGAAACGTGTGCTGCTCTGCCAATGGAGGCTCCCACTCACACGAAAAAGCTTTGACTTGGGCTCCTGGGTATGTCAATGGCTCCACTGAAATTATACTACTGTTTTCATAAGCTATTTATTTCCTGTTAATACCTTGGAAAAATTCTTAGAAGAGACTTAAATGAAGACAGTATTGCAACTTGGCAAGTTCACTTCAAAATTCATTAGCGCTCGTTTTCTGCTTTCCTTTCCAGAGCTCTGGTGCCTGTCGTCAATAGTCAAGGGGAGAGATGGGGCTGGTTTTTTTTGATTCTGATTCTACAGAGGAAAATCCTATTGGCTTCAATGTTTGGCCATAAAAAATTATTGAATTTCCCCTAGGAAGTTGCAACTTTAAAATATTCTGTGCTGATACATTTTTAAGTCTGCCCAGATGTAAAATGTTTATATGAATTAACTTCACTTTTTGAGTACCTGAGACAGAAAGATTTCCTAATTAAAGGAGATATATTCTGCATTATTCTTTCCTATCTATTGTGACTCAATACATATAATCAATCTATTTTCCTTCTGTCATGGATTGCAGAGATCATTCAACCGTGGTGATTTAACATAGTACCGTGCTGTGTTTGTACAGAAACACTGCACAAGAGAGATTCCAAAGGGATTTTAGCAACCCTCATCTAACAGAGGATATTTTGAATAGCATTACTTGGCCATAGGCAAAAGAATTTCCTTTTGGCAGTTTTTTTCTCCAAAGAAAACACAAAAAGTGGAAGTTAGATAGTACTGTTATTAGAGCTTTGTTGCAGCAAGGGACAAAGTGGTGTTCACAACAGCATGGATACAGCAGCAGCTAGGGCACAGCTCCTCTGCTGGACCTTCATTTGTTCAGCCTTTTTCCTAGATTCAGGTCTTCAGGGAGCTGATCCCTTCCTTGGACCATGCCTAGCAAATCCCACTTCCTTTTCTTAGAATCCTCTATATCACTGGGAGTTTGGGAGGGCAGAGAGCAAGCAAGGAGTTCAATGTTGAGGTTTTTGTGTTTTAAGTGTCAGTTACTAAAGAGATGCTTGGAATGTTAAGGTTTTCTCTGTATGAAGTTCTAATGTAAATAAGAAGATGAAGAGTGAACAATCCTGTCAAAAAATCCACAAGCAAAAAAAGCCACCCATACTTGTCCTTGGCTGCAACCTGAATGGAGTAGGAAGCACCAGAACACAGCAGGTCTGTTTCATGTACTCACATCACTCAGCCAGGGAAAAATGTTAATATTTTCATAGAAAACATTTCAAAATAATCCCCCTTCTGCAACAGCTTTTGGATTCTCAGGGTTGGGGGTTTTGGTTTTGTTTTGGGTTTGGTTTGGTTTTTTGTCTCGTTTGTTCTTTTTTTGGGGGGGGGGGGGGGTGTTCGTTTGTTTCTGTTTGTTTGTGGTTTCTTCCCTTCCTCTCCTTTCATTTCACCTTTACTGGTGCAAGAGAAGAGAGCAGGAAGGTGGCAAGTGATCTAGATAGTTAAATACATGGGTAGGTATCTTGCACTAACAGGACAGTAAATATGCCCTAAGGTAGTCAGGTCTGTTGAACTGAAATTTTCAAGGATTTCTTCTCATAAACCCAGCACAAGTCAGACTCGTGCTTCAGTTCCAGTGAGTGACATGCTGTGCTGGAGGCATTCACACAGCTAACAGTACAGTGACACTATTTGCAGTCCAGCTGAGAGAATGTGTGTTTCTGCTCCATTGCAAACACAAGACAGATTTGTCTCTAAACAATCTGTTTGTTCTTTTGACTTGCATTTGTCACCTGTATATGTTAAATTGTAATTTAGTCTTGTTTCCATTTACTTCTCCTTTATGCTGTACATGGACAAAGCAGCAGTAGGTCCTTGAACTGTTCCCAATTTTATTAACAGTTCTCATGTTAAGTTTCTGTTCCTATGTAACTATGTCTAGTACTGCTTTAGGCTTTAGAGAACTGGCTCACACTTTTCCTTTAATCATTTCATATAGTATTCTGATTGCATGAGGTAACACAGCCATAGAGCACTTCTCTTCCTCTCTTAGACCTAAAATAGAGCTCCTGTTTTAAGTCAGCCCTCCTGGGTGCAAGGCTTTTTGTTTTTAAAAGTTGGTCTTACTTTTAGATTCTCTTTTAGAGTTCAGCATTAGATACCTAACAAATCTAAACTGAAATCACGCAAGATTTTTTTTCTTCTTCTTAATACCACCAAATAGATGTCCCAGGCAGTTGCATTAAATGACCAGGTGGTCTGTAAAAGGTAATCTCTAGTTGCTCTTTCCAAATTTTGCAGCTATGAGCTGGGTGTGTAGGTGAAGCTCAGTGCTCACCAGACCTGTTTGGCACCAGCAGACTCGTGAAGCACCTCCTCACCCCACTCCACCTGCCAAGACTTTGCTGCTGCCACAGACACTCATGTTCCAGTCACAAGACCCACCTCACGGCACTGCAGCCATACCGATTGGGTTTGTGGTGGTAAACAAGGCAGGGCTCAGTAGAGGAAGAAAGAAGGTTTTTGAAATGTGATTTAAAATGAGTGACTGAACTGGAGAATGATGCAGAGAAATGGAGCTGGTAGGGACACCAACATATCTTGGAGAACTCCAGCATGACTCAGTTATGGGATAGTGAATGCTTGAAGTTCTAGCATGTAAAACTAAACATGAAAGGACTGCCAGCTTTTCCTTCCATCCCCATATTTTGTTTGTCTTTGGGCCTTTTTTGTGGTAGCTTCTCCGTCAGCTACATGGAATACCAGATGAACTAAAATATCCATGGCTTGCAAAAAATACTAGTTTCTGCCTCTTAGAATGAAATGGTTTTTACAACAGGCTAGCCCTTTCTGCCATGAAGGAGTAATATGCACTAGAGGGTAACTATTCTCATTTCAGATTTTTGTTACTGAGGTAAACAGTGTAATAAAACCAGCACTAAACTTCGAAGAACTTTGAAAAAAATAATTTTTTAACAGAAGACTTCCCAGTCTATGTTTAGACTACTGTTTAAATGGCCAATAAAATTTTGGCCATAAACCTGCTTGCCTCCTTCTCCCTCCCCTTCTTCTCCTACTGCTGCAATTTACAGAAGCAAAAAGAGGAAATCTGCTGATGACATTTTTCCAACTGTAGAACAATTTTTGCTTAGTGTTCCCTTCAGTGTTCTTTGCATAAAGTTCTCATTTCTTACTCCCTTTTTACGTGACGGCAGGAAGAACTGCAAGACTGGGTATGCCCATGCTAGACTTCCTGCAGAGAGCAAGGCTGATGTGGAGAACGAGGACCCAAGTGCACAGGTTGCACCTAGGAATCCAAGTAGTTCCCAATTGTACCCTGTGGTACTGCACACTCACTTTTGTGAGTACTGAATACACTGCCAAGGACATAGGTAGCATCTTACAACTGATTCTGCTGAGACTACTGTCTGAATGTATCCCAAAGTTATTTCTACGTGTCACAAATCTTTAAGGGGACAGGCACATAGCACAGTGACACTTCCAAATGATTTCCATCAGATGGTCTCAAGATATTTTGCAAGGCATGTTTGAGAGAGGAATACACCTTTAGAAACTGGCAGAAGCTATCTCAGAAGCTATAGGAATGCTGGCATATCAGCATTCAGTGGCCCTTTCTGATAATAGACAACATTAGATGTTTTAAAAAACAATGAAGAACTCCTTGTAAAATAGTGGTTTATTTTTTTTAAGGGAAAGTAACTGACTAAGTCACTGGACCAAAACCACTAATCCAAAACTGACCAGATATATTTCATGAGCATATCAATGTCCAAATAACAAAAGTCTCCCTTGTCTGTTATATAAAAGACTTTATAAGTCAGGAAAGAGTATAGACAAAAGAACTTAAGAAGTTCAGAGAACAATTCTTGCTGAATGAAGAGCTGGGTGAGATTGCATTTAAAAACATTAGAGGAATGGTTCAAAACTGATGAGCAGAAAATTTGGCTTACTTGACAAACCACAAAACAATAATCCTCTTTTCCTTATTGCACTTTTATGTCCATAATTTGATGCTAAGAAGGCTGAAAGGAGTGAGATTTACCTTTGTGCCACAAAACGCCCACCATATGCTGGGACTTGAGGGTTTTTTATGGCATTACTCTCCTAATAAGGTGATGTGGGCAAAAAGAGTCAGTGTAAAGGATCCAAAAGATAACTCCAGTTCTACTAGTTTCTGTTCAATTCTGAATGATATCCAGCACATCAGGCTCAGGTCACTGTTCCCAGCCTCTCACTGCTATCTCCTTTTCCTTCTTCAGTTCAGTGAATCTTTCTCTATTCTTGCCATCTGTGTAGTTAGTCTGTCCTAAACTGTTTGTTTTGCAACACTGCTGCAACCCTGCAACCAGCAAGGTAACCGAGTGTTGCCTTTGACAGCTCAACACTTGTGTAGATTTGCCAGGTCTCAGAGTGGCTGATAAGCTTTTCTGCTGCATTTTTTGTCTACCAGCAAGCTTGGAGGAAACAGAAAAAGAAAAGTACTCTGTTGCTGTTTTGCTGTCCTATTCCTCCTCTCTTCTTTTTTTTGTCTTGTGTTGTCCTCAAGAACCTAGGAGACAGTTTCAAGAATAACAAAATCACCTCTTTTCTTTTCTACCAGAGGGACACTTAACACCATAAAAGATTCAGGACAAGGGAGTAAAGGTTTCTTCACAAGAACTTGCTGCAGCTAAATGAAAAGGAAAAAAGAAGGAGGGTTAACTCCCTTTCCTTTTTCAGCAGGTCTCCAAAAATGTCCAAGTGAGTATTAGAGGATAGAGAATAGACTGTTTGTCAGCATGTCATAAAAGAGAAGATCATGTTAACACCTGTGAATCTCTATGCCCAACTGCTCCATTGAAGAGAACTCTGAGCAAATGTGCCTCCTCTGCTTCTGCCTTCTTTACTGACTGCCTGTCATTGCTGCAATCAGTGCATATGGCAGAACGCATGCTCTGCCTCAATATGTTATTTTAAAAGGCAGTTAAATGCTCTGGCATCTTCATAAGAAAATTCCCACCTTCAGATTGTCCATGATGAAGGGGACAGAACTTTTCAGCCACTAAGTTCTTCTACTTAATCATTCTATGGCAATGGAAATTTGGCATTTATACCTGTTTCAAATATGTTCCCTTGAGTCTGTTTCTGTTTAGTGAACTTTTTACTTCCTTTTTCATTGAGTTCAGCTGATGACAAGGCTTAGCAAAGAAGGCTGGCTGGCAAATTGGAATTCTGTTTCATTAAACTGAGTCTAGTTTCAAAATTTGTTTCTGTATGAATGCAAATGCAATCTGCGACCTTTCCACTGAAAACAAAGCACAAGGCTGTGACAAAGCTCTCAGAGAAGATTCTCAGTGGCTGCACTCCCCAGGAAAGGACGAGAGGCCTCTGGAGAGCTTTCACTAACCAGACTGGAGCTGGAAACTTGGTTTTCCATACCTGGGAGAAAGCCAAGGCCTTTCTCTTAGCTTGTCTCTCCTTCCCTCCATATATCATCTGGAGAAGCTATTTTGCCAAATTTTGGTGAACTGACATTTCAGTGTTTCACTGCTGCAACAAAATGACATTTTCTGACAAAAAAAGAACTGTCAGAAGACTCCTAATGTTTTATAGTTGAGTGCCCAAAAAACATTTTCTGTATAATTCATTACCGTATAATTTTTTGTGAAAAGAAGCAGCCCTCTAAATTTTTCTCTCATCAATTGCACTGAAAATAGCACTCCAGTCTTGACACTTAAGAATCAAGTCTTTTATGCTACAAATTTGATGACAACACAAATGTAGAAAAATAAATTGTTGGTACAACATTTAAGAAAACTGAACTGTACAACAAACCCAACTCATAAACAAAAATTAGACTCACTTTTTTGCTGCATCCTTGTATGTTTCTGCACTATTACTTGCAGGGTTTCATAAGCATAACTTAGCATGGAAAATACAAAAAATATTGCAAACAACTGACCTATAGGTGAAGTTTGGGTCAGAGACAGTAAAATGAGTTGATATTGTAGATAAACTGGCAATAGGGCCCATTCACCTCTGAGAGCTGAAAGCGTTCCCTCAAGTGTACTATGACATGTTTTAATCAGCATAAAATGGAACTGTCACTAAAAACATGGATCTCACTCTTGATGCAGTTTGTACTGCTCTTTCCCATTTTCTTCTCCTTTCTATATAGTCTCTTCTCACACAAAGAACGGGACAGCTTCAGCTGTTCTCTCTTCATCTTGTTCACCATGAGGCTTCCCAAGAATGTGTGACAGGACAAAAGGATGGAGCAGAACTGGGAATGAGTGAGCAGTTGGAGATGGACAGAACAATATTTTTTATTGCAACAGTGATGCCAGTTTTAGCAGGACTACAGAATATGCTGCTATCTGGTAGTTTCTCCAGATAAGGTCACCGGAAAGCCATGAATTTCCCTATAAAAGTTGGGTTATGGGGAGACCTGTTTTTTATGTCAATTGTCCCTCTGTGTTTTCAGTACAACAGAAAGCAAATTTGGACCATCCTGAAAAGAGACATTTTCCTGAATCATAGTGGATGGCCATGAACTCTTTAATAGGTGCTTGGCACCCTTCAGGCCCGGGCTGTGCTATATCAAAGGTAACCTGTCTGGCACACACAGTGCAACGTGTGATGTGCAGCTTAACACCGGATTTCACTCTCCCATCAGAATTTGGAAGATCCATGTACCTATTGTTTCGTCAGCTATTGGGAGGGGGAGTTACATGCTTAAATTCCTCAGTTAAAAAAAAAACAGACTATTTTATTGACTAAACAGTATTGTTCCCCTAAAACACACACACAAGACATAAATGCAGATGAACTGTTAAGTAATTTGCAATAGTTTGAAATACTTATATTCATATCATGCTTGTAGACTTTTTTTCATAGGAATTCATTTTGCATTCATTAACAAAGATGCTATTCCATTTAAGTCAATTGGGGCTTCTCTGGTGTATCTTAGAACAGAACTGGAGCCAAGATATGTATCTTACTCAGTTCATTAGACTCTCCAAAGCTGTAGATTAAATAAGCAAGTATGTCACTAAATCTGTTCAGCATTAAAATGATACAAAATGTATTTTTCTTCTTCCAACTAAATAGTTTTCTTCAAATTTGAACCAGATGGAAACACAGTGAGTTATCTGAGATGAGCTCATCTAGACTTCTGAGTGGAATGTCCGACATTTGGTCACACATCTTGACATGTGAGTTAGGGTCTGAAGGGGAAATTTTTATCATCTTATGTTTACTCTTGTGGATAGTCTCATTAGCTTCAATGGGTAACAAGAAAAACAAATGACACACGCACAGGCAGAGTAAGACCATGCAGGATATGTTTCTGTATAAAATCCCTCAAATATAGTTTGCATTCCCAACGACAACTTGCCCAAACTTCCAGCAAACATGATAAATGAAAACTTAGCATCAAACTTAGTTAAGAAATGTGGAGAAGCTCTTTTTTTCCTATGTTTTCCGTTAAACCTGCTTTTGCTATGTTTTTCTGGGAGATTAATATTTTTGGGGGCACAGTGACTTGTGAGCCTCTTATGGAACCAGGCATACTGGCATGAGACTTGATTAATTTAAAAAAAGCAGGCATCTATGTTACTCCTTTTAATAGTTATGGAAAAAATTATGAGGGGAGTTTATAAATGTAAAGCAGCAGATATTAAATCCCCTTGCTTGCAGGATTAAAAACAAATGGTTCCAATGAGAACTCACTCCCACATGGCAATGCTACCAGGAACTATGTATGTTTCAGCTTGTAGAGTCACATTCTGTTGTCAGGTACACGGAGTACTAGAGCGAAACTCTCTTGTATGGAAGAAGTACCTGTCCTTTATTAGCCATATCAGGCTAACCTTGCCTCACTGAACTCAGGGGAGCTTTGCTGTTGCCTTCGTGAAGCTGGAGTTTTACCTTTAGTCAAGGGCCTGAATATGAAATGCGTTCAGCTCCTGCACCTTCGGCCAAGAAAATGAGACCTGAAAGTGCTTAGTACCTTCTCTACATTATGCACACCTGACTTTTAGACATTCTGGTGATGGCTGCTTCAGGCTAATTTACCAGGCTTCCTCGTAAGGTACATTAGCATAGGTGGAACTCCTATCTGTCAGAATTAAGCTGCTTCTAATGTTTAGACTGAACAGGTTTGGTCCTTTACACTGCATTGAACTGGAGCCAGCAGACTTTTAACGTGCAACTCTCCTAACTCCCGTGAGGACTCTGGAAGAGTCTGTTCTGTGGCAATGAAGAGCAGAAAATCTGTATATCTGAGAGAGATTTCAGCCATCTGCCCGAAAGTTTCTCCAAACTCTTCTATGGATTTTTGCTGTTGGGGTTTATTTTGGGTTTGGGTTTTTTGGGTTTGTTTTTTATTTTTTAAACACTTACCACAGTCCTAATTAGAATGGCCTGAATTTATTCCTTCTATGACTCCACTGCAGTTCAATAATTATTTTGTATTTATTCTTTTCCTCTTTTGGAAGGAAGACAGTGAAAATACTGCATTTAAACAAACTTCAGGCTCATAAAACAGCTTTCTATCCTGAAGAATTCAGAGGTTTGTTTTTTTTAATCAAAGTCAGATACATGAGATCTGATTTGTATTGGCTAAATTCCTATTTATTCCTCTTGCCTAATGTTTCTTCCTGGCAGGCCCTGCATCTTCAGCTGTGAGTAGCCAAGAGGAATCACCAGGCATGGGGATGTTGGAGGAATTTAAACTGAATAAATCTGGGCCTTGGTGCCTTCGTTTGGTGACCTTCTTTTTTGATATCTCTGAAATGTTTGAAAGAGACTTAAGAGTTTGTGGGCCAATATTTAGATTGTTACTTGAACAGCAAAAGAGGAAACAGAATATTCTGAATCATAAATGAATTTGCCCATGAACTCAAAGCTGAATTTATCCAGGAGAAATGTCTCAGTAGGACTTAACGGACACCAGAAGGAATGAAAAATTGTGGGATTAAAAAAAAATAAAAATCATACTTACTGGAGCTGTGGACATTTTCAGGATAATTAGTTACATATGTTTTGGTTGTGCCCTAGGGTAAAATAAGTTCTGGGATGAGGTAATAAATAAATTTAATGTGGTTTTGGAAATAGTTATCCCTCACTACCCAAAATGTCCAGTGCTAGAAGAATTTGGATGCAGCCGACTTTGGAAATCTGAAAGGACCACAGAAACAATTTTTATAAGGGCAACAATACTGCAAAGAAGACACCACAAAAACTGAAGTCAGCACAATTCTGAATGCTGCTGATTGATGCACTGAGCTAATCTAATTGACACATTTTAGAAAGATTTGTTTGAATAAGCTAGGTAATTTGGAAATGAGGTATATAATAATGTACCCCCACTTAAAGTCATCAATTATTGTAGCATCAGCTGAAATACTAGCTACATTAGCTACATATTTTGTTCGCATGGATGAATTCTATAAATACTGAATTGCTTTCCCTCACCACCTTCCTTTTTTTCCCCCCTCCATTTTTTAGAACAGAAAATGTAAATACAGCTTAGTTTCACTTATATGTCATATGATCACTTACTACTGTTATTCAGTCTTGCTTGCAGTCCCCCGAGAGCCAACTTTTTTTGTGTCCTACCCCTGTGATGACAAAGAGAACCTGCTTGACCCATCCAGTCTGAGAAGACCTATTTTAAGTCCTCGACTAATCACTAGGCTTGTACTTAGGGCTAATTTCCATTTTCAGTGGAAAAGACAGATTTTAAGGACTTACCATCATGCTGGACCTTTATCTGGTCTTGTAGAGGCAAGGAACAAGTAAATTTGCTGAAGTTTCCTGAGGTTTTAGTAAACTGAGGAATTTCCTTTTACAACAAGCCTGATTAGCCTCACAAGTTTTTCTTCAATTTTCCAGAGGACTTCATAGAGCTCTCACCATTTTAAATGTATTCTTGTGTTGGACAAAAAATACTTAGTCTACAGTATCAAACTCATTGCTGTGTGTCTTTGCTTCAGCTGTCCATTTTAAGTCTTCTCATTCCTCCTCCCTTAGATGCAGGATGATTCTGGGCTAGCAGCTTCATAAGAGCCTCCAAATTAGGGACTCTCCCAGTGGAAAATAGGAATCAGCAAGTCCTGGATCTGATGCATGTTTCTGATGCCTATTTAGCTTTTTATTAGACAAAAGGACAAATCAAAGCCAGGTCAGCTTATCACTCAGAATATGCTGTGATCCAGTGATTCTGTGATTCCTGCCCCTTTGTACTGGTTTAAGCCTCAGCCAGTTTACCTCAGCCCAGTAGAGATAATGAAAAATTCAAATTATTCCAATATCCAAGGGATTGTAGTCAGGGACTAGACTTTGGTCTCTCTCTTCTTATTCAGGAGTTCCCTAGTCTTTAGATTCTTCCATCAGTAAATTTAAAAGACTTAGCAAAAAGATAACAAAAAATAACTTCCAATTATGTCTTTCCCATTCTCCCACTTTTTCCATTTAGAATACAGGTGTAGATTTTCTCATTTCTCTTTTTAACTTTGAAAAACATAAAGGGATGCTAGTATTACATGGCTTTAAACAATTGTCAAGTGCTAAAAAATAAAGGGACAAGCCAGAAATCTATTGTTCAAACAAACAAACAAAAGCTGGAATGTTAAAAAAATGCATTTTCTCATCCTGAAAAAATCAAAACAACTATAAGACTGACCCCCACACCCAAAGAAATCCCACAAACACACACAACCACCCCACCACCATTTTCTTAAGGGAATTATTTCCAGAAAGGTATTGTAATCTTCCAGGTAGCCCTGTTAAGGAAATGAATCTTTATTTCCACTATGAGCAGAATTTTTTGATAGACAATGGCCATGTTTCAGTGCCCTGCCATTAATACAGTCACTTGCATTAGAGAAGAAACTCTGAACACCCACTCAGTGAAGTGAGCAGAAATTTACTCTGATTTCAGCATCTGTATATACCTTTCTGTATATACCTAGAGGCCAATAACAGAATCCAGGTGAAGTATTTTACTCCAGAGTCAGGTCCTCACTTATCTGAGTTACTCATATGGAAGCTGGAACCTCTCTTTAAGTAATCAGAAGTGTCTAAGAAATAAAGGAAGTGCCTAAGTGACATAAGAAATTAGGTATTTAACTGAAATCTTGAAGGCAAGAAGTGATCTACAAGCAAAACAAATCATGGAAATGCTCAAAACAAATCGAGGCCCATCAAAATAACAAAAGAATAGATGGTTATTGCTGTACAAGACTATCAGAGGTGGACTGATCAGAGACAAGAGACCCATGTTTCAAATAAGGAGCTTAATCAGTCTTTGTCTACTGACCTCATCTGAAAATTGTTTCAGCTGTAGCAGGATTTCATTTCAGACTGACTGACTCTAACCATAGCTTCTCCCCTCTTGTCATGAAATCAAACACTACAATTTTACCTTGCATTATTTACCAAGGTTAGTCAAACATCCCAAAAGAGGAGAAAGAGAAGATGGGATTTGTGCTAGCTGATAACAACATCTTTCTGATGCTAACTGTCAACAACTGATGGGAACACTCTCGCATATTAGGAATCCAGTGTTGAATCATTTCTTACCAACATGTTTTTCTAGAACCTCCTGAAGGTTACAGCTGGGAAATACTGTTCAATTTATTAAAATTATTATTATTACAAAAGTTTCCAATGCAAATCCAATAGTTTGCAAGTTCTAGTTTTATTTCCCTTGTGCCTGTGAAGCAAACACAATTAGTCAGCTCTCTAGCAGAGCTTGGAAGGAACAGGGACTCCCCCAGCACTGTCTGAGCAACAATAGCATGAAAAAGTTGAGTTGATCCAGGATCTAAATTCTTTTCCTAATCTTTCTTAACTATGCTGGATGCCCAATGGACAGCACTGACCATTATTGCTTATTTGGTATTTGTTCCATGTACCTCCTGATTACATCTCTTGCAATGTCTCTTTGCTGACAGCCTCACTTTTTAAGCTTCTCAAGGTTCTAGTAGCTTTTCCTTTTTTCACTGTCCCCTGTGTATTCAAGTGCCCATGGTAAGAATTGTGCAAGTAGGTAACTAGTGAATCAAAGAGGAAGAAATCGTCCACTTAACATCACTCAGATTGGATGCCTTACTGTTGAGTTCCTCAGCTTTTTTTCCTCGACATGAAATTATTTGGGGTGACTAATGGATTTTAAAAATTAGTATGAATATTCACACTGGGCATGCAAGCTAATAGAGGATGCTTCTGCAAGCACCCTATACCTAGTTTACATGGATAATCATCTTACTGTAGAGAATACCAGGTGAGCATTTATTAACACAGATAGAACTTCGGAAGAAAAAGTGGTGTTTGTTTTCTTTAGGAAGAAGGTTCCTTTCAGAAGATCTTCTGATGTTTTTTTTTTCCAGAATCAGGCTTACAGTAAGACCCATACCTAAATCTACATTCCCCTAAATGGGGGATTCAGAATGACTTTTACCTGAAAGCAGTATTAAGAAAATTCATCATATTCAAAGGATGACAAGAACTTCACCTACCTCGGGAAGATACAGATCATTGGGTGTGCATGAAAGTAATCTGGGAAACATCACTGGTTGCCTGTCCTGTTCCTGTACTCTTCCCGAAGTGCCTGAATTTGATCCTAGTGCATTTTCCTCCAAAAGTAATGGGTCTTTGCCAGTCCTGAACAAATCTGAACACCCTCTGCCCACAACCTCCCACTAAAATATGTGAGCAAAAGAAAAACTAGGGAGAAAACAAAAAATAATGGGTGACAATAAATGAAAGAAAGGGAGAGACTTCAGGATCACAGGTAAAAAAATGAAAAAAACACTGTTTGAAGATGGAAGGAGACAACAGAGGTTCCTTCCAAGGGTCCCTGAAACCCACCAAGAGCTGGTGGATGATGTACAGCAGCGCTCTGCCCAGAGACACGGAAGATTAAATGATGAAAATAGGCTCAGGTCCATGCCATCCCCATCAGGCATCCCCTCCTGAGGCTGTGACAGAGCAGCTGAAACACAACAGATGAAATGGATGACAAGATATCCTACAACCTGATGGATCTTGGGATGAGGCACATAAATAAAAAGGCAAAGGAAAAACTGAAACCAAAACCCAATTACGAAGTTTTGAAGGGGCCTTAGGAGGGACTGGCACTTGGCAAACTGAATATGCTTGCACATTGTGGTTGTCCAGCTGCCACAGAAAAGACATGTGGGACCCACAAAAATTGCAAAGTAGCCCATATCCTTATCATACAAGCACTTCCATATAATAGCAAAGATACATGCTAAATCTCAAAAAGCTGTCTGAGCAACTATATTTTCTTGACTGAATTTAGCAACACAATCTGTCTAAATCCACACAAAAATATCTTTTAATAGCAATCACTGTCTATGTTCTATCAGAGTATTTTTGAAACATATTGAAGGGTGTTACAGAAACATGAGGTACTGTGGGTAGAGATAATCTGGAGTCTGTGCATTGGTGGGCGGTCACAAAACACACATTAACCATAGTTAGTGACTACAGTTAAGTTAGAGTTAAGCAGTTTTCTACTGTATTTTACAATGTTAGGAGGGAAATAATCTTAATTACATGAATATAAAAAGTATAATTCATTCAATTCTTGCCGTAATGATCTGTCAATGTTTGTAGACCTTGCTCTAAAATCCTCTGTTCTGAGCACCAGCAAGTTGTGGTCACATAACTGGCAGAATGTAAGTAAATCAAGATTCATAGCTACTAGATAAAGGGCTATGGATTTCAACGTTAATAATATATTGAAAGTTAATAATCATCTTGATTTTATACTATCTTGAATGTAAGGCTTTCGCACAACTCATACTGACTACTGACTTTTGTTTTGGTCTGCTGCTGTAGTTGCACCACCAGACTGGTATTCAAGAGATGTAGGGAGAGCCACATGTTTCCTGTGTGACTTTATGTAAATCTCTTAATCTCTATTTCTCAACTCCTCACCCATGAAACAGAGTTATTTCCTCGTACCACAGGAATGTGTATTAAAACACATGTATTAATGAACAGGTACAATGGCAACATGAACTATGTAAAATGGCTAACACCTCACTGGTAAACTTTTTCATTTTCTCCTCTAGTTCCCTAGATAACAATGCAAAAATACTGTATATCTAGGTAGTATTCTATCAGAATAATGTTTTTGCTATTTCTTTCAACACATTGTGGATAAAATATGTGAAAAATTAGATCAAAGTAGAGATCATTGAAGAGTATTTACATAAGAAATGAAGTATCATATGAGGAAATAATCCCACAAAACTTTGTACCCTTCAACAATTTTTGTCAGTGATAAAAGTATTGATGAAAATTTGTCCAATGTGGAATTCAGACAGAGATGAAACTGTAGGTCATTTGATAGGTTGAAAACATGCAAATGGATTATAGCACTGCCTTCTTTACGACCTTTCATTCAAAAAATGCTCTGGTTATGTTTTGAGTATATTGGAGCAACTCTGTTTATGGCGGGTAAGGGAAATGGGAAGGCAAAGAGCGAGGAATGATTTAAGATTGCACAATTGCTCCACGTGGAGTGAAGCTGCTCTAGCACTGAGGAGCTGTTTGAGGAAGCTGGGAAATGGAGAAGGGTGTGGCTGGTGAAACCCTCTCTCTCAGAACCATAACCACATGTTTAAAATAGCATTGAAAAATACACTCTGGCCCGTCTTTCTTTGTTTTGAGTGCAGTAAGCTTCCTACACAAGTTCTTTAAAACATGCACGCATACACAAGGACGAATAGGAACCATTAGTGGCATAAAGCACGTCCTTAATTTCCGCACTCCTCTCAGTTCTAGGTAAGAAGGAGCTCCCAAAGGCAAGACTCCATACAGTTATTGTCTAGATGAAGTATCCTCTTTAGCGATGCAGTGACAGAAAATATTTATTATTGATTCCACAGAAAATGAAAGAACAGAAAACTGGCAAAAGACTTACAATAAAAAGAAATGTGGGATTATGCATCATGAGTATAGATAGGTCACAGCCAGGAAGAACATAGTATTCTGGCAAAATAAGTTTCTACTTAAGAAAATATTTAAGTTGGGCAGGAGATTTTTCAATGATAACAAAAAACCCCATGCAACTAAAAGCAGTAACTTTTTTAAAAGTCTCTTTCTAACCAGTTATTTAAAGAGAGAGAAGGTAGACATGGAACTATCACAATCACAGCTACCATTTGCTTTCGACAAAATGCTTCAGGGGACATTAAAATAACAGAATGAAAACAGAAGAGATCCTCAGAGTGATCCATCTCAATCTTCTGCCTTCCAGATTTGCACAATGTGGGATCTTCCCTAGAGGAAAACTGAGATAATTTCAGAGCTGAATGGACTTCATTGCAATCAAATAAGCTTTTCTGAACTTTCACATATTTTGGAAAACTTAATTTGGCTGATTGACCTTGCTTTCCTCTGAGGCACTGGTATCCTGCACAGTAGGAGCCGTAGATCCGAGTTTTGCCCTCCTATGCAGGGTTGGTGAGTGCTGTGTGCCTGCTGCACCATGCCAGGGCACATTCACAGAGAGGCACCTTCCCACCCTGCCCTTCCCATCTCCTGCAAAAACCCCTGCAGCTCTGCAACTCACTGCCCAGGGTTCACAGGCACTGTAAGTGTGCAGCTGTTTTGAGATCTGCTCTGTTGTCAGATATTCACTCCCTTTTGCCCCTGGAGAAAAGGCAGCAGGTCAGGTCCAGCCTCTTCCTCTGCCTGTCCTGGGCCACATCTCTACAACACCAGCGGGTCCATCTCTACAACACCAGCATGGTCCGGGAGAGAGTAGAGCTAGTGGGACAAGGTTGGGTCAGTTACTACTTTGGACCCCCAAAGCAAATCTGCTGCATTTGCACACTTTTTTGGGGTTGAAGCTGTTAGGCACAGGTTTCAATTGAAGCTGTGAAAGACTGCAGTAAGATCCTGGAAAAAATGTAAAATCTCCTTCACATTAGGTTTATAACAACAAGTTAAAAATGACCTGTCAGGAACACGTATGGATACCTGATCCTGGAGCAGTGCTGGCCAGTTTCAGGTCCAAGTTTTTTCCACCCTGCCATTTCTACAATACCTAGCTAAGAGCTTCCTTTTTCCACTGGGAATCAGTTCTTACGTTGAAATACTCCAGCTTCCTTTGTTGCATAGCCATGCATAGGCCAGTTGAACCTGAATAAAACCTCTTCCAGCACTAGTGCTTCCAGTTACTTCTGACTTGTTCCATATGGGAACAAGGATCACACATCCCAGCTGATGTTGCTTGAGCCTACACTCTCCTTCTTAAACAGAGAATCACGTTGAAGAGACCATTTCACCACTCTTGCACCTGTTTCATATTTGCCTTGATTTATTGATCAAAGTTCAGGAAGGAAATATTTTATACTACTTTGCAATCTTTTCATGTCACCTTGTAAGTTTCTATGCATATTGATGTGTCATTACAGAAAACACAGTTCATGGTGGGGAGCTCACAACTACTTCTGGCCTCCTAATCAGATACGAATATTGCAGAAAGGAGAGTCCACCAGATGCTCCAGAATACTTTGAAGACTGATTGCAAATAATTTTTTTTGTTTAGATTGATCTGACTTTAGATTAATTAGAATTGCTGTTAATAAACAGTGAATGACTATTCTGAATGTTGCTGCCAGTTACTTCATTTAACTGTGCTCACAGCGAGAGTATTAGAAGAAGATCTTATGGGAATCATTACATTCCTTCACTGTAAAAGGATTTCTTCTTGTTTATCTTATGTACTCTTACTGCCAGTTCAGGCTTTCAGCTTTTAAAACTTTCTTGGTCTGACACTGCCAATTCTCAAACACTCACCCAAAATGTGTACAAAGACTGCCATTCACATCTCTAGAATGCTGCCTTTTTTATTAATTAACTGCAATATTACAGTTACTACTACATTTGTATTATGATAGCAGCATTACTGATATGCAAATATAAATAAATTAATCTCATAGCCTAAAGGGGTTACAGCATTTCCCTATGACCCTCTGGTTAGGACCCAAACACTGGGGCAATTATATTTGTATTCTCACACTCATGCCCACTCTGCTGTCTTGGACCAGTCTTTAAACATCCGAATCCTTCAGTTTCATCATTTGTGAAACAGAGACAATAACACCTTTGTAGACCTTTATAATTTTTGTGAAAAGCTTCGAAAAGCTTTGATTTTGGGTTTCAAAAATGCTAGCAAAACCCAAAGTAAAGACCTTCATTTGTTTGATTGTGTCTTACCTACCCCCTTCCCCCCCTTACTTCAGTGGTGGCGAGTGTGCAAGGATCTATGTGATCAGAAGATCCAACTTTAGGGACCTGTTTGGTGACAGGGAAAGGAAAAACCAAGACTTGTAGGCATGATAAAAGATGAGAAACAAAAGAAGATGTCCACAACAGGCTTGCCAGCTGGTATTCACCACCAGCTATTTTGTTTAGTTGTCTCAGAGATCTGATAGACTCACACCCAGGGCTGGTGGGCTCAGAGAAACCTGAGCCTGTCCTGCTCATACTCCAACCTGGCCAGCTGTGGGGCAGCTGTGGTCTGCAAGCCAGGCAACTATGTCCAAGCTGAGATATTATGCTAGCATGGGCCAGGGCTTTCAGGCGGGAGCTTGGCTACATTCAGTTACATCAAAGGACTCTTGGGCTGTCTACACCAGCACAAATACACCCAGACATATTCATAGAATCATAAAATCATAGGATATTCTGAGCTGGAAGGAACCCACAAGGATCATCAAGTCCAACTCCTGGACCTGCACAGGACCATCCCCAAAAGTCACACCATGTGCCTGAGAGCATTGTCCAAACACTTCTTGAACTCTGTCAGGCTTGGTGCTGCGACCACTTCTCTGGGGAGCCTGTTCCAGCACCCAACCACCCTCTGGGTGAAGAAGCTTTTCCTAATATCCAACCTAAAACCTCCCCTGACACAACTTCAGGCCAATCCCTCAGGTCCTATCACTGATTACCAGAGAAAAGAGAATAGTGCATTCCCCTACACTTCTCCTCACGAGGAAGTTGTAGGCTGCAATGAGGTGTCCCCTCAGTCTCCTCTTCTCCAGGCTGAACAGACCAAGTGACCTCAGACGCTGCTCATATATTCAGTGTATTCCCCATCTCCAGACAGGTATGATTATTGTAAACCATTCACTGTAATAATTTCACATCTCACAAATACCAGGTCCCTATTTTCCTCTGTTCACAAACTCACTTCCCCACAGTCCTTGTTCTTTAGGAAAAGGAACTGTAGGTCACTGCATCAGAGGACTCACAGATTCTCAACAAAGGAGACAAAAATGCATTTTACCTCCCTTTGGATGAGAGGTCAGACTCTTTGTCCTTGGAGGGGAGGACAAAAGGCAGAGGTATGACAAAGACTGAGGGTAGAGCCCTCATTACTCATCCTGACACTGGAAGAGGCCCTAAGCTCAACAACTCCTGCCCTCCTGCTCATCCCTGCCAAAGACCACAGTGACAAGCCAAGGAGCAGGACCTCCAACAGACTGAGGAAGCTGCAGAGCCTTTTTTGCTGCCACCAGACATCTGCCACCCTAGACAACACTCTGCTTTGCCTGTGCTGGCAGCTGGCCCTGACTGAGGCCCTCTGCAAACAGCGCTGTCGTCCCCAGTGCCTCTCAGCTCTGGAGCACTGGAGGGGCCCTGGAGCACTGGCTGCTCCTGCACTCCCAGAGTACAGGAGCTGCTGCTGTCCTTGTGGTCTAAACCTTTGGCTCTGACAGGACTTAATGCCAGCTTCATCTGAGAAGGGCTTTAGAAAATCTGTGCAAGCAATTAGGGGATGAACCGCCTCCAAGGAAACTTTCTCTCTAACCCTTATTAGTAGTTAGGGGTTGGCCGCAAAGCAAGAGCTTTACATTCTCAGACTTACAGACACCATTATGATGGGCGTCCCGACAGGAGCCAATTCAAAACAGATACATGGCCTTTGTTTGGTAACATGGGTGCACTGGTTTGCGTGAGGGACTAGTGCTGCAACTCTGTACTGGATTGACATGGCTTTATCTTTTCTAAGCACTGGCCTTTAGGAGATTAAAAAAGAATTTTTTTTTAATCTGAAGCCAAAATAACTTGATTTTGACAAGACTTCAAGTTGACCTGAAACCAAATCCAGACAACCTACAAACATTTGAAAATTAAATCCGTTATGAAAAGTGATTTATTTTTAGGGGGTATAAACGTGTTGTTATTGACATCTCATGCAGTAGTGTAGCAGTGCTGTGTCACAGGACATGTAATGTTGTACAATGCTGTCAATATTCTATGAGCTGAGTCTCATATTTTATTTTATATATGGACAGCTGTGCCTAAGTCAAGGCAGAAACTCTTTATTTTATGAACTGGGAAGTCTTCTGTTTGTACTGTGACACATTTTTTACAGAATATTTCAACAGAATTTCCATTCCACAGGAAGTTTCAGGCTGTTTTCATTCTGAAGGAGAGCACTTTACAAAGTGACAATATTTTCCACGACAGGAAAATCCCAGCTTTTAACTCATTCCTGTCGCAAAGCAAGGAACTGTGTGGATGATTCCTTCCATCTCACTCACAGCTCCAATGCCAACTCTTGGCATTAATTACTGTTGCTTTTCAACTCAGTATTTGTGTTCCTGAAGTTAGCAAGTATGATTCTGAGTATGTGACTAGGAAGATTTCATCAAATGAGCATGCCATTTTTTTGGAAGTGTCTCTCTTCAGATCAGAATTACACTCTAAAGCCAAAGTCACAGTCCCAAAATTAATATATATTGTGTGTGACCAAGCCCTGCATTTTCCAAGTCATGAGAGTTATTATGACCTGGTCTTGAAGAGAGTTGGGTCCTGAGTTGTGCAACTATTTTGCAGCTCCTTTTATTTGCATGAACAGCTTCATCTGTAATCATACTCTCACCATATGCAAACTCTTGTTTGCAATTCACATAAATTATTAATACACAGCTTAAGCTGCACATTTCCTCTATTAGTCACATTTCTTGGAGGCTTCTCATTACTGCAGCATATGGAAGTCCTCTTTTCCTATGGTGCTCTGCAGGGATTAATTGTGGGAATCAAAAGGTATGTAAAAGACATAATTTAGGACCAAACTCCACACAGAAATTTCCCTAGCACAAACCACAACCAAGCAGTAGAGTTACTCTAAGTTTACACTGCTGCAAGCTTTTTCAGTGTTTGAAGAGAATGTTTTTTCATCTTGTCCAATACCAAATGGACAACAGGAGTTTGAGAACTGTGTGTAGGGACTAATGACTAGCTAGGAGGAGCTGATGGCTCAAACGCAGTTGAGGGCCATTAATTGTGGGCAGTCATTAATTCTCAGGCAACACCCAGTGTCAGAGTTGTTACCCTTATGAATAGTTGTTTAAACTCTTGTCTATGAATGTTTTAAGGGTTAGGTAGTTATAGTCAGCACATATGGGGCATTTCTAGAAAATTAACACTTTGTATGTTAGGCAGATTGCTTATGTCAGCTCTCCCCATGACTCTCATTTGCTAATATAATTTATTTCAGATGATGAATTGTGCCTTACGTTCTTAGACACTCCCAGTATAGGGCATTTAAGTCACATCTATTTACTTTCAACAGCCTCCCTGTCTCTTTGTGTGTGTGCATGTGTGCGTGTGTGTGTGCCTTTTAAGAAAGTGTATTGCAGAAGAGACTCTATGCTGATACATCTGACACGACTTGTAGAAACCAAAGGAAAAATTTTGGGAAAATCACAAATGAAGGGGAAAGTCGATTTAAGTCAATTGCAAACAGGGAGACACATTCCTGTTGGACACACTGCAGACTGCTCCAAGATGCGTATAGGGCTGGTAAAAAAGTGCAAGTTCAAAGAACTATGGGGAGATCAGGAAAATGATGCTGGCATGTGAACTAGTTTTCCTATCAGACCTCCAACTAAAACCTTGCCCATGATGCCCTATATCTGTTTTTATGGGTTCTATGAAAGGAAGATGTAGTTTCAGTTCCATTCTCAGCAAAGGCCTATTTGCATCACATAAGTCATCATCAGAGAAAATGTTAACATGATTTCCTGGTTGAGGAAGCCAAGACCTAAAGGACTATGGAAAATTAAGCCTCCTTTTCCTTTCAGAGTTGTTTGCTCCGGGTTGAGTTGGAAAGATATTGTTAGTGAAACACAGAAAATATTCCTGTCCTGTGTATGTCTCCCAACATGCCTAGCTGACAACTTTCATGACTGCAATATCCATTTCTAAATGGTCATTTTAAAGAAAGAAAAATCCACTGGTTTTTTGTGGAATATGACTACTAAAGGCAGCAAGCAGACGTATAGAAAAGAGAGCACATGAACAGCTGCAGATGTAATCCAGGCAGCCAAAAGACTAGTGTAAGCTTATTCTTCTAGCCCTCAAAGCCTGCCAGAGGACAGCCTCTCCTCTTCTCTCCGGCGGGAAGACTTAGGAGTCCTACTGAGATTAAGGTTCTGTAAGAACATATCAGTCTCCAATATGCACTTATTATTACTAATATTGCTTCATACAGTGCTTTCTCTGAGGGCAGAGAATTTTTGAAGCATTAAGATTGCTCTGTAGGGGGAAACTTCTATCTTCTGCACATGGAAAACAGAAGGGTCAAGGAAAGAGATAAGGAAAGAGTTCCATTGTCAAATGAAATTGGGTACTTAATTCACCCTCATCTGCAGATGCAGCCGTGTATTTTATGCACACCTGTTTGACTGCACAACAGCTCAGATTCTTGATCTTGCAATGAACGCTTCACAAGCAGGTCCCTGTGCGTAGGTACATTTTTTGATAGTGTAGTCTCTAAGTCTTTCTTCAGAATAGTTTTATGGTTTCCATGAACTTTGCTCAAAAATGTGCCAAAAGACTTCCAAGTAACAAACATGCTTTTGCAATTTACTGAAACTTTCCCCTTGTGTTCCAGAGAAGCAACCTCCCCATTACTCACCAGAGAGACACACGAGCCAAGGAGGAAGGAAAGGGAATCAGCTAGTAAAAACAGGCAATTCCCTTCTTTAGTGTCTACACTTAGTCATTAAATAAAAAATAGACGTGAAATCCAAACTTTTTTTTTTTCCAAATGGGTCATTGCTTCAGTGGAAATTGAATAGATGAGGACTATTTGTATCTTGGGTTTGATCGGGACATTTTGTAATCAGTTGCTTTTTTGGTGTACTTCATACCATAGCAGGAGCTATTGTGCATTTGAGGTACTCTGCATCCTTCCAAAGGAATGCAGTCTCCCAAGTATATCTTTTTACACTTCTTTAAATGACCAGTGAACTATATTACCCAATAAGCAAGGGGGTTGGAGTATTTTTGCCAGGTACTAATTTTACTTAGAAAAAAACTGAGTCAAGGCCAAGGCACAAAGTTCATATCTAAATCAAATTCACTTCCCTCTAAACACAGAGTGTGTTGCACTCTGAGGTTTCCAGATGACTCTTCTTAAAAATGGACATTAACAAACTTGCTGCGTTGAGCCTTCTTGGGTTCTAGGCTTGGTTCAACGGGGAATTGTAAATGTAGTTTTTGCAAGCCACATCCCATGGAAGGACAGGCCCAGGAGACTATAATGTTCCTTCCAGCCTTAAGAATATGGAAATCAAGATCACTGGAAAGACTGGAGGGTGGAGGGGGGGAAAGTAGCTCCTGTATGCTTGCTATATCTAAGTGTAGAAATACATTAAATAATCAGTGTTACATTGTCAGAGACACGTACTTTCCATGCATCCTGTCCAGAGCAAATTCTGAAAGGCTTTCTGGTGCCAAAGCAGTTGAATTAAATTACAAAATGGCTAAATTTAGCTATGCCTCCAGATCTAGCTCCAGATGAGGGTGCAGAAGGACTCACAATCATGGGTCAAGTTATTGTAAATCATCTGAGTCCCAGGAAATACCTGACTGCACAGTTTTAATTTGGCCAAACACAGGGTAGTATGGCTTAGTTTAGCCATCTTTCCCTACAGGCAAAGCTACATCAAATTGCCTTACATTTTCCACGGGCTAAAAGCATTCACACTGGATTTACCACATCTCGGCTGACAGATGGCAACTTATTAAACATCAGTCTGCTGATGAATATTTTTAGCCCAAAAGATTTCCAAGACTTTGAAAAGAAGTAATTCCTAAAGTATGCTACACAGCTTCCACCTACACTTCTAGCTATATATTTGCAAATGCTTTGTGGGTTTAAGGTGCCATATTTGCAAAGCCAAGCAGACGTGGCACTTCAGTCCCTCTCTCCTCCCTCCTGCTTTAACAAGTTATCATCCTATTGAAACAAGCAGGCTATTTGGCACAGTTGTAAGTGTGGTTACATAACAAAGCCAAAAAAAGCAGCTCCCACAAATCCAAACCACAGATTAAGTCCAGTTTTAGAAGATAATATGTACAGTAGTGACAATGAGAATTAATGTCATAAGGAGAAACAGCTCTCTGGCTCCATTGCTCACAATAATTATGTTTAAAGGCTCATATGTAAATGTTTCAAAATACTATAAAAATGGAATATAATAGTCAGGATGGCATTTTCCATTTGTGTCTTTTTCCCACACCTACAAGCTCATGCTGGAGGTAAAAAAACTAGTTTGTACCAGGCATTCCGTCACTACTTCAGAGCTGTCTCTGGAAGCAGCACTTAACAGCATTTTGTGTTTATATACACAAAAAGTGATGAAAGAAGGAAGAGGCTGTAGGATTCAGAACTGGTATGTCTTGACCTTCTTCTAGAAGGGTCAAAAAAGTGCACCTATAGAGTCCTAAGAAGTCTTTGCTGGACTCCTTTCTGAGGCATGCATATTTTAGAGGCAGATGCACACCCACATTTCTCTGCTTGTGGGTACTGAGTAACAAGTGTTTGGAGATTTTTGGTAGGTGAAACATTATTCTTCTCATATGATTTGGGAAATGCTTCTCATTGCTACCTTTTCCAGCAGTTTGAATGAGTCATGAAAGAACTGGTTGGTTGTAAGATAAGCTGCATACATGGGTCTCCCGAAGTACGTATCCTCCAGTGGAACTTGACAATCACCTAGAGGTTCTTCACTGTTTATATTTGTTTGTAATTTTGCATTGCCATCATTAATGAGGCCAAGAATGAAAACTAAAAGCTATGTGCTTTGTTAATAGAAACTAGAACAAGAAAGACATGGCTTTGGCTGCACTTGAATGGAACAGTTGAGAATACACTCAGAGAAAAGAACAAGAACTTTCAGAAGCTGTAAATTGGATATTCACAGGCTTAACAAAGTGTCACACGTGTCTTGAGATTCTGGCCCTATTATGTGCGTTTGTTTCTTAGTCCTGGTGGTTGATGTAGGAAAAAATCAGCAGCTACCATTTTATAAAATACTTGATAGATCTGGAATTGATTATGAATGACGACAAACAGAAATGAGTTTCAGACATTCTAGAAATAGAGTTCTCATTTAAAACAAAACAAAAAAACACCACTCAACATCATTCCCCCAACCCTAAAGCTAAATTGTAGCACATGAAGCACAACAACTAATTCCTTATTACTACACTAACAGTTGTCTTAGATATGTTGGAAGGTTGACTATTGGGTAAGGACTAGCCAGTCTTGTCCAGAACACTATTTCTGATGTTTTTTGAGTCTACACAAGTCTTTGCCTCTAGCAATTCACAGAATGAACAAATAGAAAATAGAGCGTGGCTGCATAGCCATTTTAGACCAGAATCTTCTACTGGACTGGAGACCAATAGGGAAGTAATATCTGTAAGGCTTTCAGTGAAAGTGGTCAAACAGAGAAAGCACACTGGCTCAACAAGGTATGTGCCCTACAGATCTTATGCGTAGGATTGAACACTTAGGAGTGGCTGACAGGAGTGAAACCAATATACCACTTTTATGGTTTGATCAGGACACTATCAAGCCCAAGTTTCACCACTGCTCTCTCAGTGATTTGGAGATTTCTCACCAAAAAGTGTGCTTCTAAAAAGAACCTCCTTTCTAGGAAGTTCACTCACCTCAGAAGAATACAAATATTCATAATGCCTTAACCAGCAGCCCAGCTACCTGATGTTAATTGTCATCAACATGTAAATTCTAACCTGTGCACACTGATAGGAAGTTCATCGTGGTTCAGAGGTGGCTCAAGAGCAAGGAATCAGACAGACACAAATCAGTCTTTTAAAGTGTAGCACAGTTACAACAACACTAGTTAGTTCACTACACAAAACAGCTCATCAAGCCAGGCACTTTAATTACAGTGTTAGAATGAAGCCCTGGAATCTGCAAAGAATCATCAAGATACAGGTAAGATCAAATAAACCCACATAGGAAAAAATGCTCCATCTTTCAACAGATACCATTACCTGTTTCATCCCATCCCATATCCATATGGCAAAGCTTAAGAAAAGTGGTAAAAAATTAGTGGCATAAAATGTGAAACAGTTTTGTGGCTTTCTGTATTGGTAACACTGCAGAAGTTTGCTTGCCAAAGATGGAAACAGTCAGTCCCTCAGTCAGAGAGATCCACCTATCAAGCTCCTTGAAAAGTAAGTAGTTTTTCCACTCCTAAGGAAGGAAACATTATCCCCTGAAGGTGTCTGCAATTGCCATCTCATTTCTGGGCACAACTACTAAAAACACAATAATCAGAAAGTGCCAAGAGCATACAAATACCAGCTTTCTGGATGCCTCACAGCGAGGGTTCACATCAGGACACAGAATGGAGACTAATAATGCCACCACTAATACAGAGAAAACCCTGATATTCCCATATCAGCACATATATATAAGTGTGCAATAAGCCATGAAATGCTGGATTCAGGAAGAGGTGGCCCTGCTTGAGATACCTGCAATGTCTTGTTTGAAGCAGAGCTCAGAACGGTATGTAATTGTATCTTCTGTCCAAGCCTTCAGCTGCAGGGTCACACATAATATCCTTTCTCTTTAATCGCCCGTGGATACTCCAAGGTGGCAGAGGCGTAACTGATAACACTTCGAGGACACTTATTCTCAACAGTTACAGCTATTACTATTATTGAAAAGGCAAAACACTGACAGGAATTCACCTCATTATAAAGCATGGCTGGCTGGCTCAAGCTGAACTCGGACAAGACTAAGTCCCTATTGGTCAGATTGGGGAAAATGCTTTAACTGCCTGAAAATACTCCTGAAACCTTAAGAATTATCACAATCATATGGTAAAACAGGGTACTGACTGATGCCCTGACAGGTGTGGATGGCTAGAAAGCATCTCTTCCCCCCTTTGGTCTGCAGGAAAACTTGTTCCTTATTCCTTAGTGAAGATCAACCCATGCCTCAGTCAATTCCAGATTCAGGCAGCTCCATTTGCTGTAGCTAAACAACTACAACTTTTAAGTACTAACACAGTTCCTCTGTCCTCTTTCTCGTGGACTCAGACCCTGGTATTAAGATGCCCTTCCGAAAGCTTTGGAAGCTGGTTTGAAAACTGGAGGGTGGTTTGAAAACTTACTCCTAATTTCTAAAGCAGGACTAAACTCCAAAAAGTAAAATGAATTATATCAACAAGCCTCTGCAGCTGCTTTATCCTCTGGGACAATGCAATCAATGCATCAAAACCTCCCACCACATCACCACATCATTGACCTTTTCTCAAATAAAACCCAAACAACTTTCCTGCCCTGCAAAGAACTCTACCCTGAGCACTTTCTTTTTTTATTTTTAATGGGTATGGCAATGTACCAGAAACAACATGAAATCCACTGGGCACTTTGCTAATTCTTATTAGCATTTGCACATTGTGGTGATAGACATTGATACTGGTCCTGTAAATACCCAAGCTCAGTATTGAGGAGGAATATAGGCAGTCAGGCAAAAGAGTGACGGTAATTAGAATAGGAAGATAAACATGGGAGAAGTTGAAGGAAGAGCAAAGCTCTTTTTACTCTTGTGGAAAGAAAGTGGTTAAGAACAGAAAGGCAGAAACGCAAACTTAAGACGATGTGTTTCTTAGCTGAGTGTCCTAAATACTGCACAGTTTTATGGAGGATATAATGAAATTTAACATTTCCACTAGGAAACTTGGATAGTACCCTATCACTTTTAACATTGACCCTCCTAAGAAAAAAAATACAAGAGCAACAGCCTGTGTATCTGGGCTGGAGTGAATGGGACATTTTTGTGCCATTCTGGTGATAGAGAACAGCTGGAATGGACCTTGAGTATGTCTCTGTGATTTGACAACCTGGAATCTAAACTGTTTTCCCCCTTTCCCTTCTATTTTCTTTTAAACAGTCCCCCAGCAGTTTTGAAGAGGTACTCCTTCTGCATACTGTATACTAATCACCATTTGTGTGCTCCTCAGAATTAAGCACTGACTCCATTGTGTGGAAAGTCTTTAAAAAAGTGTGGAGGTGTGTGTGGGGGAAGTAATTTCAAGTAATATTCCAAGCTCCTCCTTTTCCCTGGCTCTGCAGAGCAATTACTCATCTGGAAAAAGAAACAACATTGCTATTTTAGTGTGGTTTAGGACCTTGGGCCTGGTTTCATGTTTCAGATTAATGCTTTCTGTGCCTTTTGGAAATTCAGAATAGCAAAAAGCCACCCTTCAGAAAAAGCTGCAACCTATAGATGCAAGGCATTCTGGAGACATATATGACTTGCTGCCCCTTTCCTATTTTCCTGCATCCTATTGAGACACATAGCTCTTTTCCCTCCCATGAACTTCTAACCTGCATCTACAAAGCCACATCTGTTCTTCCTGACCCTCTGTCCAGGTCTCTGGTTGCTCTGTGGCGAACATTTAGTATACTGTGTTGCAACAGAACTAATAAAGCAAAACAGACTCAAGCAAACAATGTAGAAATGAAGCGCCAACATGAGCCATATCCAGTCAAGTGAAAAATATATTCTCATGATATCTTATGATCCTACCTAATTCTAGTCCCAGTGGGGCATGGCTGGCTAGAATCCCATATCTTTAAAAAAGGAGCCAAAATGCTTTCTTCAGCTTATTATTTAGTGTATCAATTAGCAGCACATAAGTGCTTCAGTTATGGTTCTACCATTTCTTATATTCCAGTGTGGTGGTCCAAGAATACAGATACACCAGGGCAGTGGTGAAATGCCACGCAAGGAGAACTTCAACGTAACCTATCATTCCAAGGAACAAATCCAAGCAAGGTACCACTCTACAGAGACAAAACAGTCTAGGATCAAAGTTTGGAACATGAGAAACATTCCCAGATTGTGAGAATAAGGTAAAGAATAAAAACTTCCAAAAGCAACATGATCAAGGAATTATCAGCAGCCAAGGAAAAAAATTTTAGAACAGTGACTTAGTAACTTGTCTTTCCAATATAATAAAAATCAGAATGAGATTAGCTTAGTTGGTTAGTGGTGTTAGTAATGCCAAGGTTGTGGGCTCAATCCCTGTATGGGCCATTCATTTAAGAGTTGGACTTGAGGATCCTTGTGGCTCCTTTTCAATTCGGAATATTCTGTGGTTCTATTAAATAAACTATGAACTCTGTGAATACCTATATCCTCATTTGCACACCTTTAGAGAATTAAAGAAATAAATGGATATAATTTAAGTAGCATTTTATAATGTCTGCTCCTTTGTTTGTATATTCTAGAAATGGTTTAACATTTAACATAGGAATTGCCAGACTCACTTAGACACAAGGTCCATTTAGGCCAGAAGACTTTCATTTAAGTGTATGACAGGAAATGTTTCAGTAAAGAGCACAAGAAGCCACACAGAAAAAAAAAAATCAGATGTGGTATAATTTTAGCCTCACTTTCCACCCCAGCTCTCCATACACTCTCTTCTTTATCACTTAATAAAATATGTGAGTCCTTTTCAAAAGTCTGAGTGCTCTTCAATATACCAACAACAAGAATACATACTGCTATAATTTTTTCCAGCAAAAGTAAGACAGTTTATTAAAAAAAGCATGAGAAGAATTAATTCCCAAAGCTTGGTTAGGACATTCACCTATAAATCCCACATACGCAGTTTCCTGCCGTGACAGATCATAGCAACTTGACTGTGCAGCATCAGATCCCACCGTCTGCCCTCTGCTGAGAATATTATGGACTAGGTGATTGCTTCTGTCAAGTCTGGGAATGTTTTCAATAGTGCAAAATCAGACACACAGACACACCTCAGGTCTACCATATGTGTAGAACAAATACCTGGTTCATTCTGAAAAGTTCAGAGCTCTTAAAAATTCTGGCAATGTGTGTTTCACTTCTGCTTTACTAAGGTAAGCCTACAAAGTGCAAAAGTGAAATATCACTCCTTCAAATAATTCCTTCATACTTGAATAATTCAAATAATTCAAAATATTTCATTGATCTCTAACAGGCTGCCTAGAGATAATCACAGAGACTCCTACAAAACTTTGCATATTGTCACATTCTTTATTCAGGTGCTAAGATATCCAGAGGTGAAAACTGCCACCTCTTACCTCCTTAACAGTGAAAAAGAAAAATCCAAATTATCACTCTCTTCATGAAAAGTCAGATAATTCACTCACAGCAATAACAAGACTAGTTTGCCACGCATGTATATAAACACCTCCTCATTCTTTTTGATGTCTTGCATCCAAGTTACTCTTTCAAATCCCCAAAACAATTCATCCCTACCTGATGACAGTCATAAGAGAAAGTCAAAAGCTGTTCCTCAGGTGAGCTTTAATTTTCATTCCACAGGTGCCACAAGGGTCTTCTTGTTCTTTGAATGACGCAGTACAGCAGTGCCACCAAAGAAGTGTCATCACTTTCTCCTATGAATTGCTGAGTCTCTATGGGTACTGCATGAAAATTTGCTTCAATCACAGCTATCCTGCAAGAAATTCAGCAGGAACTTCTTCCGTCAACACTGAACTTGAGGTTTAGCCTTTGTTTAGTGGAAAAAAATCTGGAAATATTATTACACTCTGGCTACCTCCAGAAAACGGTGGGACTTTGAACTTAGTTCTATTCCTGAAATCTTCCAGGACCTACCATAAATTGCAGTTTCAGGGAGCTGTTTGTTCTAAGAACTACAAACAGGCTTATAGAGAATAATGCAATACAGTGGCAAAGTGACTGGTACAGGGACATAAAGTACAGGGACAACTGAATAAAGATGGCTATTGTTTCTTGTAGTAATAGTATGAGTACACATCTCTAGCCAAAGCCACAACAGTTAATAGGTTTCTTTTTCAACACAAATAAGTTCACTTAAAGAGAGAATATATAAATGTTTTCTATCAAGCATGGAACTGTACCCCAGAAAAAAAATTACTTCCTTTCTTGAAGCCACGAGAGATTTCATGGGATTTTCCAATCCCATGCCCTTGTATGCTAAGAGACACACAAATCCTTAGAACAAATAAAATAAGAGGTATCAAGTTACATAATTATTTAATAAAAGACTTAAATAAAGTTGAGAGTATTAGGGACAGGATTGTAATAACTTGGTCAGTTAACTATTCCCTTTGACTCAACACCTTTTATTTCACAATTTCTCTGCTTTCCACATTGTGCCAGCAAAATTATTTTTATTCAAGATCACTGAAATTGGAGAAAATTTCTTCTGCAGTGTGTGAAAAAGAAGGAAATATACCCTGATCTCCAGTTTCTGAATGATGGGGCAACGTTTTAAACACTTCCCATTTCAGTCCTGCACGCCCAAATTGATTGTCTGGCATTTTGGCTGACATAGGTACATTAAATAATCTGAGGAATCCAAGCCTGAAGTTTTCTAACACCAACCAAACATTACTGCCAGTAAAAGGTCTGGATCCTAAAAACTGAGGTTCATCCAAAACAAGTTTAAGGATCAAATGAAAATATCTACTGAATCTTTTCACAGAAAGTTTTAAAAGAAAATCCAACAAAAGATTTCAAATATAATTTCATTTGGGGTTTTGTTCACTTTACCCTGCGATGCAATGTAAGATGTTTAGTAAAGCTATGGGGATGTTCCTTCCTTTACTATTTTCATGTCTATTGTTTAACTTACTCAACAAACTTTCTTCCAATTGGGAAACCTGAGGAGCAACAAAGCATCATGACTGTGGTGCCCTAAACAGCCATGAAGTTATAGAGCAGAAAATAAGCTCTTTGTATGTGATGATATCTAGACATTACAAAATTTTATGGTATTTTCCTTTAAAAGGAGGAAAGAAATCAGAATGCAAAGGCAAATGTTTGCCCCTTATTTTTATATGGAAATTCGTTTCATGTCATGCCCCATGAAGGAATGGCAACAGGATTCTAACGTTTAGTTTTGATTAGCTTTCTGTTTTTTCACCTCCTGTATTCACTGCTCTGTCAGACCTGGTGTGCACAAGTTTCTCTTGCGCAGTACTTGCAAGAATTTGGACATAGTGGCTGAAGACATTTGAGGATCAGGACAGATTTCACCTTTTAAAAGTGAAGTGGTAGCAGTTAGGACAGTATAATTTACCAGACCAGACCAGGGCCCACAGATTCCCAGTGTGTTGGAGTAATTCCTAGATTAATTTCCTAACAATTGCTTTGTCTGCATTTCTCCATATTTGTGTCATTTTTTCTTCTGTCACCTCTATGTCCTTTCTCCTTTTTGCTGCTTATTCTTTGCCCACGTCTTTGGTCTCAGATTGGCATTCTTCACACTTTATCAGTGTACTCCCTTCAATACAAGTAACTTTACTGCTGCCAGCATTAGTTAACTATGTTTAAAACATCTACAGGCAAAAAAAAAAAACTTAATAGTTTCTCCCTTTGTGCCTGTTGTGAAATGCAAAGTATTCCTCCCAAGCAACACAGCCTAAGGTCTCAGTACTCCCGCTTTTTCATATCCATCACAATTCCTTGCTGCAGGAATTCTACCTATAAATTTATTAATCCCTTGCTTTTGTCTTCTTATTTCTCTCCAAAAAAGGAAATAACCTATTTCAAGAGACAAATTCAGCCCTGGGGAGGAGCAGTGGCTCCACGTTAGCCAAAATATTCACTGAAATGCTGTTTTGGTGCTCGTGGTTTCCAAAGAAGTGTCATGTGGCAAAGATGTCACTTGGTACTTGATAGTTCAATCAAACCCTCAGGGTAGCAGATATTAATTATCTCTTAGTACAAAAACATTATTCCCTTCCCAAAGTGACATCATTTCAGTACCACAAATGCATTGCCCTTTCACTTTTCTGACTGGAAGGCTAACACCAAATAGGTCATCAGTAGTATCATTTTACCTTTAACAGCATTGTTTCTCGGGGGGAAAAAGCACGAATGAAGAATATTTCCATGATCACAGAGGCAAAAGTCAGGCCTCTAAAACAGATGAAAGTCTGTCCCATCATGCCATCTTTTCCTCAGCGGTTGTTAAGCAGCAGATTATTTTCAGTTCCTACTTATCTAACCTTGTCATTGGGATCCTTTTACCTGTCTGCAGATGTTTAGCTATCTGTAAGGTGACTTTTCAGATGCTGAGTGCTGGACATTATCTATGGTTTTCCATTTAAATGTGCTCTGCTGAGGTGCAAACTCACTCCAGTTTGCAGGGAGCCTTTAATCCAAATGAGCACAAGCATTTTGATGATAGCCAGAAGGCTGGGCTGGTGCTGAGGGTTCGCACTCACCTTTAACAAATGGCTCTGTTTACTGCCTGGCTGGATGATAATTTTGTCTGGCTACACCCAGGAGACATGAGCATTCCTGAAGCATCTCTAGCTATCCAGGAACACAGCCAAACTCCAGCAGCCACCCTCTTCTGGCAGAAGCATTACAATCTGGTATTCGATTAAATTCCAGCTTTATGACCCAGAGAAAGCCCTTGGGGAGGCTTCAGTGTGGAGCAGGCAGGTGCATCTGTCCCCAGGCCCATGGCTGGACAGCAGCTGCCGGTGAGGCCCCTGCACAGGCTGGAGCTGGTGCCGGAGAGCCAAGGTGGCCCTGAGGGCACTGCCACCCCATTTCATCCTGTCCAGGACCCCATTTCATTGTCCCCTGAGGCCATCGGTTCCTGCCCCAGTGGCACTGCAGTGGGACCAGTCTCCAGCTCCCCACAGCCCTGCCCAGCCACGGGCACCACGTCCTGCCCCAGCCTCAGCCTGTCCCCAGGAGGGTGTGTGACACCCAGGGCTGGGGCTGCCCTGGTGCCCCCCGGCTGCCTGCTCCTGGCTGGGGAAGTGGGACAGAGCCCAGCTGCCAGGCTCGGCAGCAGTAAGCACTACCACAATCGGCAATATCCAAAAGGGAGGCCCTTGCCAGCAGCCCATCAGGCAACAAAAGCATCCTGGCACCATTTTAGCTGAGGAAAACAGAAAGAGCTCTTGGAGCTGCTGTAAAGTGCTGACAGCTACCAGCATGGCTTTCATTTATTTCTGTGAATGTCCTTACATCCCACAATTACTATGCAAGGGGTACATTTCATTGCAGACAGCTCCGTTTTTGCTTTTAGCTGGAAATTTATTGGATGGTAAGGATCATTTCAGAGCGGCTGGCTGGTGAACTATGGTTTGCTGGAAATGGCTGTTCCAGTGGTCATGGTCCATGGTGCCTGGGCCAGCAACCCTGCATGAAATCAGCAGGTGTCAACTCAGTGGAAATCCTGCAGTAAAGGGTCAGTTTGGGAATAACACTTCTTGGGATGACTGTCCCCTTGACATGTAGTGAGAGAACGTCTGACTCCCAAGAGCAACGCAAAGCTGTCACACATGGTTCCTTTGGAAAGCGGGGCCCTTAGCAAGAACCTAGGCACTTAAACAGGTGCAAGAGTGAGTTTAGATGATATTTACAGATGGCTGTGCATAGTGCAAGCAGGTAAGAGACACAGCACCCACTCCCAAGGAGCACTGCAGCTTCTGGCAGCAGTGTGCAAACTCGGCACGATTCCTCAGTGGAGCACTTGGGAAGAAGAAACAAAGTAGGAAACAAAGGAACTAGGAGACAGAATGGACTTTTAAGCCATAAAGCTTAGCAAAAGGTGAATGAAATAAGGGTGGAAAAAATACATTTTTGTCTTGACATACAAACACAGAGATTTCCCCCTTTTCTGTGAAGCATGCATGGTCAGATATTGTCATAGAGTTTCATATCCCCCAGATTAACCCACTCACAGAAGCATGTTTTGTACCACAGACCCGTGTTCCTCTCTGGAACATTGGCTTTTCTCCACGTGGCTGACAGATAACATAACACCATGGGTACTTTCACTGTGTTTTAGTCCCCTACCTCCACTTTTCTGAGTGATAGTAGAGAGACATGGAGAGAAGAAAGGGCAAAAAACATAAATAAGAGCCTTCTCCAACAATTCTGCTTTGTATGCCAGTTCAGAAAAGTTAGAAAAGGACTTCCCTTCCTACACAGGGCCATCTTCTCATCTTTATCTGTAGGTTTGTCTCAAGGTGCAATCCTATGATCTCACAACCTGCAGTTTTACCTTCACTTGTGCTTTTTTGTTCACTACTGCATGTACTGTCTTGTACACTTGACCTACATACATGATGTTTAGCTCTACTAATGTTCTAACTCTAGCCTGTGCCATCCTGGCATAAATAGGCTACTTCCGTGTGCTACTTAAATGGAAACTAGTACTTCTCTGTCTAGGAAGCCACTGCACTGACTCACATTACAAAGTCCATTGCACACAGATGTTTCAGCACTCAGGGCTGACTGGAAGCTATGTAGCTATTTTAGAGAAGTGTTAAGCCACAGCTGCAAGTTTAAGAGTTGGGCTTTACCTGCTAATTAGTCACCACTCAGAGCATATGTAAAGGGAGCCCGTATCTGCTGGTGAGTGACCACACAGGTATAGGAATAAGGAAGAGAGTAACAATAGGAAAAGCAACATACAAAAAGTTGCTGGAATGAAGATGCCTGGTATATTCACTTTGATGAGGAGTATAAAGTTCAAAGATGGGAAATCCAACTTTATGAACTCCAGCAATGAGGAAGTAAACATCCCTCACCATAATAAGGTTATTAATCATACCTGGATCAAGGTCCTGTTTAGAATTAACTGGACAAGGTAATAAAGATTATCAGAGGAAAGTGAAACATCACCAAAAAGCAATCATTTGGGTTATCAAAATAATTAATTTTTGAATGACAGCTTGATCTGCATTAGTGGGGGAGAAAACCATTTTTAAAAAGTAGTACCTGTAGATCAAAGCAGCCTGCAGTTTATCCTCTCTTTTATGAGACTGAATGAGACTATAGGTACCAAGCCTCAGATATGAGGAAAAAAATCCACTTTCAGAGGGTACCATGCAAAGTATCATCTGAACCCTCAGAGTCTTCTTGGCTACTGCCATGCTCAGATCTCAAAGCTTCATCTTCATCTTCCTCCACCAGTCTTCCCCCTCATGCTTCCCAGCATTTGGTGCTGTCATTAGTGATTAGGATACGTTTAGTGTTCAGGTGACTTAAATTACTCCTTCATGGCTGAGAGCCATCTCCTCCCCATCCTCAGATAAGATGTAATACTTTACAACAGATGAAAAGCATGTATGTCTTGTCCGGACCATGATTTACTTACACCCCCTAGAGATGTTTCAGGGTGAGGTATTTTACTTTACCCTTAAGTCAAAGAGGAGCATGCATTTAGATACAGACTTACTTAATTCTGTCTTAGGGAAAACAAGAACGAGATAGGATAACAGGAGACTAAAGTGTGCATTATTTTACTTGTGCTTGGCATTGCTGTAGGTTTTAACTAGTCCTAAACTGTTCAGGTCCCTCATCACCTGGAAAAGGAAGTGTAGTCAGCCTACTGTGATTCCTTCCATTTCCTGACTCTGCTTTGTAGCTTCAAGGCTGATGCTTTTGAAGCTTTAAGTTCTTTTTTCCTAATTTTCCTCCCCAGAGTCTCTTTCCTCTTGCAGACTTACCTGTAAAGCACATCAGGAAGTGGTGGTAAGCCCACATGTCTCAATAGTTGAATTACTAGCCCGGCATTAGCAAGTATCTGCCTACACACAACTAAACATCTGCAGGAAGGAAGGGGTAAAACCATCTCAGACTGAAATCACAACCTGCCCAGCTGTAGCTCGCACTGTGTTATAAGTAAAAAGGCAAAAGGTACATATAACTTGCCAAAAAAAAGTCTCTGTCTTACCACTTCGTTGCCCGTGGCAACTAAAGGAACCCAACTATGATAAAAATCAGTTTAATATAGGAAGTCTCTTATGCGATGAGGGAGCTACAATACAGTGAATTATCTTTATATTTTCCTGTGTACTTGGAAGCATATGCATCTGGGATGATGATACATTTTCAGTGTATAAAAACTCATTATTTCAGTGTATTAAAACTCATTTTTTTTACAGAAGTAAGATTAATTCAGTGTCCTTCATCAACAACATAGCCCATAGAATATAAGCGCTGACAGGTCCTGAGCCAGCTTTGTCCCTCAGCTCCCAATGAAGTCCACAGTCTCATTCCATCTCACATGAGACTTGAAGAACTTCATACAGCAAAATGGTGTGTGTAGGGAAAGGGCAGGAGAGCTGCAGCCAGCACACCGGAGTGTGCTGTGAGAATGGCTGAAAGCTTTCCAGGCACAATGTCAAAATGCCCTGAAGGTGTTATAAAGTGATACTGTGTTAAGTAAGGCCACTAAATGGGTTTGATCTGTTCTGACAATCTCAGTTTCCACAGCTAGAGGGAGGGAAACAAAGCATCATATGGAACAGGTCTCCAGGCACTATCCAATTTGCACACCTTATTATTTTTTCTGGGGGTTTTTTGTCATTTATTTGGGGGGTTGGGGTTCTTTTTGTTTGTTTGTTTGTTTTTTTAACACAGACTTGGAAATTTATATTATTCTTTTCTTCTTTATTGTGTTTGAAGATTTACATTCCTCCTCAATTTGGTCATTTGTCAAAGATATATTTTGGGTTCCTACCCTCTAAAAAGCAAAATAAAACAACAAATCACATATCCTAAGCATTGTTCAATCCCTCCCAAGGTCAAGCAGTCTCGCAGAGCAAGCTATTGCACAGGGAGGACTACGTGATGTGCAGACTCCATCTGCCCCTGGAGTGTGTGTGCAGCACCGGGCCAGCAGCGTGCTGAGCCACGGCTCCGCTCCACCAAGACGCTTTCCACGTTTATTGTTCTTGATTAGAAAAACATTCCAAATTTCAGAATTGACATTTAAGACTGAATAAAGTTCCAGTTTGGTTTTATCAGGGCAAACTTTAAAATAGGTTGTCTAGTAGCCTTTGTTACTATATTTCTTTTACGAGTATGAGTGGGAAGAGCATTAAGGAAGGCTATAAATCAAATGCATACTTCTGGTGAGTGCAGGAAATCCTTTAACCTTTATGTTTCATAGAAATAGGATTAAATGCAGATCTATTCACTTTGTCTACATTTTCTGAAATATTTCCATAAGCAAAATTATCAGAAGAAGACTAAGGGAAAAAAAATCCCCCCCAGAAAAACAGTGGTGCCTAAGCACCAATTAAAAGCCATTGCCTCCCGCTCACATAGGACAGAAACAAAAAACCACTGCACTTTTGTTTTCTTTTTGTTTTTTGGGGGGTTGAGGCTGGGGGATATAAGAAACACTATGGTATTGAGAGTTAAGACAATTCTCTTAACACGGATAGCATGCAAGCATGTCCACTGGAAAATAATCTGCCCTTAGTGACTAACTCCCAGCAGAAAACTTGGCTACTTGCCAAAGTGTACATATCCCTTCATGTGTGCAGGAAATCATTTTCAGCAAACCCAGAGCTGGTCTAGCAGGATGGGAGATTCTGAGCAAGGGCACCATCCATATATACTTATTGGAATGGGTTAAAAGGCACTCACAGCAGCATGTTATGGATGACACCAGCGAGAATTTAAATATGCAGCATAATGGTAAAGCAATTAATAAGAGCAGTTGCTAACAGTTGCACAACAGAGGAGTGTTTTAAAATTCCTGTGCTCTTTAACAATAATGTGGAGAGACGCTGTGAAGGGGAAGAGGGGGAAAGCCTGGCATGGAAGGGACATTCCTTCAGTTCCTCTCAAAAGTTTGAAAAAACCTCTGGATAGGAAAATACTATTGAGCAGCCAATTCTTTCCACATTTGGCTAAGCCCAATGCCCAAAATACACAGAACACTACTTCACTTTGAAAGGATTGCAATACTCCTATCTGAGTCATCTGAAAGCAAATAAAATGAGACCTAAACAAATAAACCTAATTGTGCATGGAAACAAATCCAGCTCTCCAGCTTGGCCATGGCTTTGTTTTTGTTAGTTTAAAGCCTGCATATGCAGTTTTAGTGGCATCAGGAGTTATACAAATATTGACAACAAATTGCCAAATGTTGTTTTTTTTCCCCTCAGTGCACAGTGTGAAGAAGCTGGGGGAATGCTTCTAGGAACCTTCCCCAGTGTACTGAACCAAATCACAGCTTGATGGGATCCACTCCAGCCTCTTCTCTGAATGGTAGACACTAATGAGATTGAGGTTATCTGTAGTTATCGTCAAAGACTTTTATTTTTTACTCATGAACTCTGCTCAACACAAACCCAGGCTTTCGAAACGTAGCTCAAATGTTTGCACCACAGCCAGGGCATTGTCACATGCTCTGTCCTCCACCCCGTGATTTGTTGCTAGTTTGTGTCATCCTTAACCTGCTTCTGGTGGTTTGGCCAGAAGAGAAACAAATAACGATGACAACTGAGAAAACCAAGCTGCTCTCTGACATCCTTCCTTTAAAATGCTGTTGCTACTCGCTGGCTGTGGAGAAGGGGCAGTTGCCTTGGTATAGAAATCACTCATGAGATCCTTCTGTCATCTGTCAAAGGTAGATTTCCATCAAGTTCATCTGAATCCTTAGCAGCTTGCAAGGAAAAATGAGAATATGTCAAATCTTGATCTGTCACAAGTCAAAGTTAGAAAAAATATATTTACATTTGACTTTTAAATTAAGCCCAGACCTTCCTCTCACACAGAGCCAATAAACTAACACATTTTCTTCTCCTTTGCCTCACGTTCACAAGACACCTAAAACTTTTATTATTCTAGCTGGATATCAAGGTTTCCATTTTGCAAAAACACAAACTTTCAATCACAGAAAAAAAAAGAGGAATTTTAGAATTGGATGAAGACTGAGAGTTTTCACTCAAAGAAGCCACAGAAATCAGACTCGTGCATCCTCCTCAAAAGCCCAACAGTTAAGACACTTATCTACAATATTGGAGAGATTAGTTTATATTTCTATTTCTTTTAATTTATCCCTAGAACTTGGAACATGGTCTTGTACATCTCAGGGATCACCCAATGACCAGATTATTGAACACCCTACAATATACTTCTCTTTCTCTTTTTTATCAGAAATTGCATTCTACACATCAGAAACTCCCCTAAGAGTTTCATCACAAGTACTGAATTTACAAGAAAAGTTTCAGGGTTTAGTTTTAACATCCCCAGCAAGAAAAAGTTCTTGTCTAATTGTAAATCTCTTAGCTCTATTATGACATCCACTCTTCAGTTATTATAGTGTTACATGCTCACTGTATCCAGGAAGACCTCAGTATATTCAGTAAGACACATGCAGAATCATCTACAAAGGCTTTCTGTATTGCATTGCTTATCACAGTGCAAGTGACCCTAAGCACTTGCACAGTAAAGGGTGAATCACTAAACTGGTGGAAGGGATAGTGGAAAGGCATGAGAACTTGGGGGTTTGTGAGAAAGTGGAGGAAAAAAGATCCTCTCTATTTCCCTAACTCTGGTCCTTCATAAAAAACCAACACAATGCTTGGGACTGTTCGCGCTGTGAGCAAACACTGAAATATGACAAGGCATCAAGGCATGTTGCGTTACATGATATTCAGGCAGCTGCTGTGATGGCAGTTTCAATCCACCAACTGGTGCAACGAAACAAATCTGAAATGTAAAAGCTAGATTTCCACCAAAATATTTCATTAATATTACATGCATGTAAGTCGGGGAACTCAAAATACTAATCCCCACGGCTACCCTAAGTCAGCCCTGGAGGACAAAGAGACAGCACAGCTGCACAGACGGGCTCAGAAGGTATTCTAGGTTTCAGCTTGCTGACTGGAGCATGCAAAATTTATCTAACAAAGTTTTGTTGGCGTATTTTCTTTGAAATTTGTTGAAGGTGGAAAACACCCGTTGTTTTTCAGTGGAATGCAAGTATGAAATGACTGCACACCAACATCTGAAGATAGCCAGAAATAGCCAAATTTGTGTGAACACCTACTACCGGAAAGTTTAGCCCTGTGCAACAGACCTCAGCAAAATGCTTTCGGTCACAGGAGGAGAAGAGAGTTGAATCTTCTTCTATCCTTCACTGCAAACTGAGAACCAAGGAGCTTCCACAGTATATGTCACGCTTGAAACCTGGCCTGGACTTAAAACAGTCCCATCCCTCTCACTCGGAAGCCCCACCAGCCAGTCTGTCAGCACAGAGTTGGGTTGCCATAAGCACTCACAAGAGGGACAGACCCATTGTACACAGTGGTGCTTGCTCAGCTGAAATAACCTCAGGGTATTTTAGAATACCCACGGGTCCCGCACCATGGGGAAGGGAGAATGACCTATGACCAAAAGTCACCACCAAGGCAGAAGGATTACATACTTCCTAGTGAAATAAGAGAGGAAGCAGGAGGGCAAGTTTTGTCTGATTTAGCAAAACACCTTCTCTTCATGGAGATCTCAGTTCAGTCCACTTTCAAATTTCCACAGATTAAAGTAACAGGAAATGATGAGAAGCAGAAGGAAGGCAGCATCTGAAGCTGTCCATAAAATAGGGCAATCTGTGTGTGGATAACAAATTACCGGACGTGAAGGGCACCTAACCAGTCTACTCTCTCCCCTCCTCTTTCTCTCTCTCTCTTTTTCTCAAGCACTCACCCACTCTTCCTTGGGCTGGGAACCTTGATCACTGAGGCAAGTCAATTAAAACAAAATAAAAACTATAAATGTCACACATAGGAAGGAGGCTGCCCTCCCAACACTGACAGCTGCTACCGCCAGCCGGAACTGCACCGAGGGGCACCTCCCGGCCCTCCCTCCCCTGGCTCCTGCACCCGCTGGGTCCCATGATGTGGGGATGTCAGTCTCCCACTGCTGCATACAAACTCCCCACGAGCATGACAAGGCAAACTATCATTTTCCACCCTGACTGCCATTGTGGGTGGTCATGTTGGTGTCTGCTCGCATTTGCACAGTACTGGATGCTGTGGAGTGTACAAACTGTTCCATATGCCACGTGGGGGGAGAAAGCCATGCTAGCAGTACATTACAAAGCTGCATTTATGTTACTGTATAGAGCCCCTGGTTTGTATATATCTTAGATTGTCTCTTATAAGAATGAGAAAAATCATACTTCTTAGTTCATGAAAATGCAGGAAGAGTGGCTACTAGCAAGACTGTGCACTTCATCTTGGGATTTCTACCTGTCACTCTTCTGCTCGGTATTTGCCACATGCTTAACTCTTTTAAGGTCTTCACCGTTAGTTTAAATAGCTTTTACTACTTACTCCTAACTTTCTGGGCCACCTCCTTGTCTAATATCTGATCTTCTCAGGCTAAATATTTGACTGCTATTTCTGAGAGACTGTCAAGTTATTTACCTTGCTGAAGTGACATAAGTTCCTAACCCCACCCTCCCATCCGCCCCCTGTCTGTCTGGTTTCCCCCCTCTAGTCTAGCTGAAGTGACAAACTCTCTCCCCTAGCCAAACATTTGTTTTTACAAGGTATTTTTATACCATCACCTCTTCCCTGCATCTCCCCGCCTACCCACCACAAACATATGCTGTGGTGGGAGGACATACTGGTTTCACATAATTTGCAATGTTAAGGTGGCAAATTTCCCCTCCTTCAAGTAATTTTTTTTTCAAGATCTGGTTTGTAAAATGCGAATGGCAAAGGGTTAGTTTCTCTTTGCCTTTTTTACCCTGTGCGTGGAGATGTCCTCCTTTGCTTAGAAGAAGTCAGTGAAGAGAAAGTAAAAACTACTTGATTTATATTATTCAAAATCTACTTATGCTATAAAAAGATACAAAAATATACAGAAATAATATTGTCTAGATTGATAAATTTCTTTTATTCATCCCAAGGAAGACAGGAACGATGACAATTTCTGAGAAAGTAGACAAATGTAACCACTCTACTGACTTCATTAGTTGGTCGCAGTATGTTTTTCTATGTATTAAAATCCACATGCAGTCACATTCACATAGTAAAAACAACCTCAAGTGTTCTAAACATCAGGCTTGGAACCATGGAAGACATGACTGTAGCCTTCATCATACCCAATTAGGGGTACGTGTAGTCCCTGGAGATTCTGGTGTAGTGGATAAATGCCTAAGCTGGCTTTAAAGTAGGCAGGAACAATCTAGTTAAAACAGCACAGAGCCCAGATTGGGCTCAGCCACTCTAAATATTTACCCTGCTCTGAGCTAGAGGTTGCAGGGGCATGCATACTACTACAACTGGAGAACTTCCAGTACCTACATTCACCACTGTAAAAGCTAGATCTGATGTGCTAAACATCGTGGTCACTCTAGCAGTATATATGCATGGAATGGGCCAAATGAAGGCTGTTTATAAAAAGACTGAGTTTACATTGCAGGATGGCTGAAAAAGGCTTTTTATATGAAGGCTATATCTACTCAGTACACACCATTAGACTTTTTCAAGTGAGATAGTCTTCTTCCTCATCCTAAGACCAAACTGAATATTGTTCCAGAATGTAATCTGTATTTTATTTCCCATTTTATGCAGAACTTTTAGTGCAACACAAGACAACCAAAAGAAGTACACATCAATAATGCATTCTTGTTAATTTAATCTTGTGATTTTGTCTCCCCCCTATAAGAAGGGCAAAGAAAGATAAATTTGAATTTTGGGACAAGGTAAAAACAGGGTAGGTCAACTCAGTGCCAGCAGCAGGAGAAGAACAAAACAGGAAAGTACTAAACAGTGAAATTTATTTTTACTGTGTGGCAATGGGCTCCAGAGAACAAATTGTTAGCAGGAGGAACCACTCATTGCACATGCAAAGCTTCCCTCAAATCAAGCAGTTACGGCTGTCACTGCGGGCAGCCAAGGAGCAGAGAGAATGAAAGACAGAGGAAAAAACCCTCTCCACAGACTGAAAACATTTTCTAGTTAAGGGACTCGGAGCATAACACGGGTAGTGCCTTCTGTTTCACTTTGGTTCTAGCAAGGTCATCTCAGGGAAATGTCCACAGAAAACCACCAGGAGTGAGCTGAGCAAAGGACAAGGGAACAGCAAGAGTCTCTCAGTAAAATGTGATCAAGTTGGAAGGACATGAACTGGTTGTCCATTCCAAGAATTTTCAGAGATTGCCCCCTTTCCTATGTTGAGAGGACCACCAGACCTTTGGGGAGGAACCACCCACCACAATTGCCAGGGGATAGTTTTGTGGGAAAGAGCCATCCTCCAATCATCCTGGAGCTATCAGTCTCCAGAGCTCTGCTGGGAAGTGTTCAGGGCTGTGCAGTTCCGTGGGCTCTTAACTCATCACCAAACCCCTGGCACGTACTCTGAACCAGGTGATATTTATTTGGCAGCATGTTCTCTATTAGAAAAAGAACATGAAATCCTTGCATTAACACCCTCCTGCTGGCTAAAAATACAGTCCTTTTCTGTATGCCACTGCAGACTAACAAGTGACCTCTGGATCTCAAAATAAGCATCCAAAGATATATCTGCTGGCCCACGAGGAAAGTACGCATGCACATGGAGAGACTACTTCTCTCTCTTCTGTGTCACTGGACATTTCCCTGCATTAGAGATTATCTGAACATTCACTCAGCACGTAGACATGGCACAAGCTAGCCTGAACCTATTTTCATTAGTGATAATCTACTCAGGATTTCACTTTTCCCATTTCTCCCCCTCCAGAAGAAGCAGTACAAAAGAGAAATGTATCTTTGGGACTTGTCTTTTGTCTTCAGTCCAGGTCATAGGTTTTTTTTCCTCCTAAAAATAGGACAAATCTATTTTTACACGAAAGTGACCACAGCTCATGTGTATCTACCTGAGCTACCCTGCTCAGGTCCTGTTACCAATATAGCTGCATCAGCACGAGCTCAATACCAGCTGCAGAAACTCCCTATGCAGCTAAGGAAATGCACAGCCAAGTAGCCACAGCATTACCAAACTCAGTGTTTGCTATATGGATGGCAGCATCCAAAAGAGGCAGTAAAAACCTGGCTCAAATAGATCTGTTAACACTGACATTAGCCTACTTTTGTTAACACTTTCAAAATGTTCAGAGATTTTGGGCGAAAGATGCTGCATCAGCACAAAAGCATTTTCACAGCAGTAAACACACTTGGCTGGACCACTGCCTTCGCTTGAGCTCTGATTTGCTTCAAGTAAATGCAGTCATTTATTGCATGTTTCACCTTCTCGTGGAACATCTGCTGTCTGTGAGGAGCCAAATAGCAGACAGGCTCCCAGTCCTCTTTGTATACCTCTGGCGAAGAGCGTGCATAGCTTTCCTCAGAGGCCAGCATGTCACTGAACAGTTGGCTTACTCTAAACCACCGCATGCTGTAGGTGTTTCCAGCTGCCTCATGAGGCATTTGTGTCAGAACCCATGTTCCTGAGAAGCCTGTGCAGTCTCAACCATGTTTTCTACCTACCCAAGGAGCAGTATGCTTCTTATAAAGTAGCTCTTTCCATACACAGAGCAGAAAATTGAGAGAAAAATGGCCAGCTCTTCATGGAAGGTCAAGAGTAATGTGAAAGTAGGGGCTTTAAGAGCTCGTAACACTGCTCAGCTTGTGACAAGAACATCTCTTTGGGAACAGGGAAGGATATGAAGAAAATTATAAATAGAGGAAGACCACGAGGATAGGGGTGAAGTCAGAGGATGCCGGACAGTCAAGACACACAAAATGAACAAAACGCAAACACTGGCTGCAAATGCACTGTGGAATTTACATTTCACTCAAAACACAGTGAGCCAATAAAAACATTAAAGGTAAAGGTAGATATGGCAGGAGCCAAAGGAATTTTTGCTGTAGGACTGTCACCAGAATGAATGGAAAGTAAAAAAAAGCAGGACTGAGGCAGACTTTAGGAATCTGACTGAAAGAAGTACGGTCTGAATCATGCTGCTCACCACGTAGGAGGCAGTGTTAGAGATGAGGTCTGAGGGCATCACGAAGCTGCAAAAGAGAGAGAAGGTGGAGCAACCTTTGAGATAGATAACACACATTGCTCTTCCAAAATATGGAATAGGTTAAGGTAATGCCTAGGTTCTGTATAATGTACTTTTGGAGAAGGGGAGCCAGACTTACCAGTTTAGACACCTGCAGAGTCTGGTTACTTTCATTGTCTGCAAAGGAGCTGCTCTCAGTTTACACCAGCTTAAACCTACTAACCCCCTCTGCACTCAGTTTTAGTTTTAACCATGTAACAGCTTCAAGAAAGAGCACAAAGTCATGTTAACCCAGCCAGGAATTCCTCTGGGCTCCCTCCCACCCAGAGAAGTTTTGAATATCACAAACAAATAATGACAGATGGTGACACACACAGACCCCTGTGTTAAACTAAAGCCCAGCAGCTGAGGTACTCTCTACATAGAAGGTAGGCTCACATCTATCCCCCCATTTCAGTTTTTGAAAGTTTGAGGAGAAAGAGGTGGGTTTTGTTGGTTTGGGGTTTTTTTGTTTGTTTGTTTGGGGTTTTTTTTTAATCTTTAGCCAAGCTGGTTTCTTTTATGTTAACCTGTTATATTTGCCTGGACAGTTCAGTATAGATACAGCTTTCTTCGCCCCTCCACCCAACTATCTCAGGAAGCTTGCCCCACTCTAAAATAAAACAGGATAGATGAACTGTTACTTTTTGTTCAAGGCTGAACAATGGGAGCTGCTTCCACAAGGGTAAGATACACCCAACTAGACAAACCATTATATCTAGTCTATATGAAAAGCAGAAGTTCCCCATCGTCACTGGGCTTCGCTCCTCAGGAGTTGTTGGCCTCAGTGTAAGGCAGAAAATGGGTCTTGCACCTGCACCACGTTGCCTGTAAGAACACAGCCAGCTCCAGGATTCACACTACCAAGCTGAGCTTCAAGGAGTGGGGACAAAGCAGATCGCATTTAAGGAGCTGATGAACAACATACAGAAGTGTGATTGTGGCTAAAGAGAAACTGAGGACTCTGTGTTCCTATGTGTTCAAGAAAAAGATTTTACTCCATATAAAGGACAGTATTCAGTGACTGACTTATTTTGAGGATCACCCTCTCCTTTGGTAAGTACATCATATTAAGTGTTAACAGGAAGCAAGAAGCGTGGGCAGAAGGCAAATGTGGCCAGCAACAATGGCCACTCACATAATCTGTACAAGTCTGGTGCATCAATAAATGTATGAAAGTGACAACAGCTTTTGCAGGAGGGAATTGGAGAAGATGACCCAAAGGCAAATAAGGTGATCTTGTCATTGGTGCAGTCTACAGGCGCATGGAAGACTACGAGGGACTAAAGCTTGGATTCTCTGCATCCCCGTGAGTGTTGAAAACACCTAACTATTGGCTAGTTTTGGGGAGGGAACATGCATTTCCATATCTTCGCACAACAAAACCTTCAAAAGATTTGTTTTCATCCCTGTGTAAAGAAAGGAACATAATTTTAAATCTCAGAATTTCAAGGAACAGGACGATTGTTTACGACACATATTTGTAAAGAAAATAGTCCAGTTACGTCAAAGTACATCATTTACCCTTACAGTACAAAGGTAAAGAGCCTTCAAACTAGACTGTTGAACTAAGAGCCAACGACAGCTACATTTTAACTTTGCATTAAAAAAAAAAAAAATCTTGACCATAACTGTAAGGAGGCCTACTTGCCCCATCTGCTGGTCAATGGGAAGACTTCGATTTACACTGCAATTAAAACTATTACCTGCGGGGCCCAGATTCAGTCAAATTCTCAGGTTCTCACTTCTAGCTTTAAACAGATGCATAAGTGCCACTGACAGTAGCATTTCAGTAAGCACATAAATACTCTGCCGAACTGAAGCCTGAAGCTGATTATTTAGCGTGGCAGAAATATGGTTATGACTTATTTATGACCAAAGAGAAAAATGTATTATTTTCAAAGGAAATACTAGAGCAGTCTGTTCAGTAACACTGGCTTGTTAACCATGAAAAATTAAATAAATATACCTTCTTTTGTTCTGAAGTGAGCTGAGGTAAATTAATACTATAAAATAGCACCCTGCAGAACCCTTGTCACAAAGCAGCCACATATATTGCAGCTCAGCAAGGTCATCAAAAGGTTACCATGCCATCTTAGGGCTTTTTTAAATAAGTATTTGTTTACTAAATAGCAAGTCAGATACCCTAAAGGCCTGTTGACATTATACTTTTCTTCACTGCATGCAGTGCATCCACCCTTACAAAGTGGGTCTATTCCTTCAGGGAGCAGGCTAATGTCTAGAGTGAAAATGTAAAGTTTGGGCTGACTTGAAGAGACCTTTTACTCTACTCAAGGTAGGCAGACTTGTTGGATTTCCTGCTTTTAGCCATGCCTCACTCTCATCATGTTCTCTGAGGGCAGCACCTGCGCTAGTACTGTAACATCCTTCTGCTCCACAACCTCCCATGCTGGTTGCAAGTTCGATCACATGTGCCAAGAGAAAAGCTGCAGCCAAGAGAAAGGCCATCAAATATCCTGGCAGCAAGCTGCCCACCGGGTTACCCAATATACCTGCAAGCTGACTCACCACGAGATCTTACGATCTTACACCCAACCATGCTCTCTCCACATGACTCCACAAGTCATATGGAGACCTGACAGTTTGCTTAGGCAGATATTCAGTATACAGCTACATTTTCTGCAAGACACAGAAGCCTCCTGCTCAAAGGACTTCTGGGTCTTGTAGATTCCAAGCAGAGACAGGACTATCAGCACGTCTATCTAGGCCCAGGCATGAAAGTTCAGAGAGGGGTTATTGTCACACCACAACAGAGAGTGGTGAACCATTCTCCTCAGCAAGCAGAGCCAAATATTATCTTCAGGAAATAGAGCTGCAGCCATCTGTTTCGAGGAGATGACTGTCAAAGGTAACTATGACCCTAGTTACCCAGGAAACTCTGTAAGAATAAACCAGCCACAGCAGGACTGTAAAGGAGAAGAAGGAACAGCATCCCTACTGAGGATCATTCAACTCAGGTGATAAATCTGAGAAGCAATTATGACTACATTTAAATATATAATTTCTATAGCAGACAGGGAAAGAAATCAGCAGCAGTAGCTCTAGACCTCCTGGTATATCAAGTGATGGATCATACACAAAATTTCATAAAGCACATGCACTACTCTGAAAATCATCACAGAAGGTTTGCTTAGCCTCCTCCTAGAAGTTTATTTTAGAATTAGTAACTTGTCTTAAGGGTATGGTCAGAATTTTCTAAAATTGCTTGAGTCCAAACTCTATAATGTAAAAAACAACGGACAACAGTGTCTTGGAGTAAATACTTGCACAACCTCACACCTGCAGTGTAAGCTGGGAGCCAGCATTTCTCGCTGACATCCCTAGAGGTCACAAAAATGGCCAAGAGATTTCTCAGCTGAATATCCAGCACCTCAGTTACCTAGGGACTGGGATACAAGAAATACCGTCAGAGTCCAGAAGTGTCTGCAAGACACCCCTGAGGGCTGTCCTATCCTGAACCTCCCCAAGTTCTCTGAGAATCACAAGCCTGATGAGAGACTCCTTGCAGGCCCACAACCACTTGGCATTCTTGTACTAGATATCAGGGGAAGCAAACAGCTGACAGCTAAGTTGTCACCTGGGACACTGCACAGAGATGTGGACTACAGGCAGTGCCCAGAATAGCTTGCAGTGCAAGCTAGTTTCCTCAAGGGCAGGTGTTTTAGGAGTCCTGTAGCTAAGCACACCTGAATTCCTCAGCAATTCAGCTGCATGGGACAAGTAGTACAACTTTAGACTACTTCAATTCTTCAGTCTATGAAATACTGAGTAATGGAAGAGGGGACAGAATTTACACCTGAGAAAACAGGTGTCACCTCTGCCTGGGCTTGTGAATTCGTTCACAACCCTCCATGCATGAAGACCAGTCCAAAGAAATGTAACTCCCACAGCTCAGGATTCCTCTCTCCTGTGAGGATGCACAGCATTTAGCTCCCCAAGCAGCCCCCACCCCTGTTGTGCTGAGGGGATGCACCGAGAGCAGCTGGTCACTAGGAAGCTGCTAGAAAAGGACCCACAACAGATAGTTGAGAAAGAAGCAACCCTGCTGAAGAAAAAGGGTGAACTGAAAGGGTGCCGGCCCATTTTAACAGCCACAGAGCAGTACCACTCTCAAAAGCAGCCTCCACAGATAAGAGTTAGGCTTCATTCTAGTCCCTCATGGCAGACACCTTTGACAGGCTGAGTTCTGGCTTATTAGGCTAGGAAAACCCACTCTATGCAACATCCGACTTACATCATGGGCCCAAAGCTTATTATGTCAATTCAAACTGATAAGTAATCCAGAAACTGGCGAAAGCAAGTGTTTGGTGACAGTTTTGAATATAGACCAGACTTTAAAAGCAAGCTACGACCACAACTGCAAATAAGCCATTCAGTCTTTCTTTTACTTGTTGCCATTGCTGTGCATCAGGCAATCCTACTTATTCCATAACTCCCCACTCTCTCCCTCATTATCAGTGTTCAGAAACTACCTTCAAATGTTATTTACATTGCATTTGACAGATTGAGGACCCTTTTCTTTCCTTTTGTAAAACAAGGTGAATCAAACATCCCTGTTCCTGGATGTGAATAATTCTATAAGTAATTATGTTAGTTAAATATCTTTGAGGGGGAAAACGTAGCACCCTTCTTCTCTGGAAGAATTTCTTTGGTTACATAACAGAACTAAACACAATTTGTCCTCCCTTTTACCTTCTCCCCGGGAACAAAGTCTGCATTCTTCAGTTGAGATCATTCTTCAGTTGAGGTGGTTGGTTTGGGGTTTTTTGTTTGTTTGGTTTTTGTTTGTTTGGTTTTTGTTTAATAATAATGCACAAGAAGAATAAAAAGACAGGGTTCCCTAGAGACTGAATCAGGTATTTTATATCAAAAGAAAATTTGTTTCACTGGAAAATAAGCAGCACAGAAAATACCAAACAATAAGTTTTGATCTATGTTCAGACACTTAGGAGTAGGAAATGATCCAGCTGATTAGTCTCTGTTTTGAGGGTTCTTCAGAGATGCAGGAGTAGCTATACCTTTAGTCACAGATATTCTAAAATTCAAGACAAAAGAAATAGGCAAAGCAGCCAGTATATCACTTCTTGCTACCACCATGAGATTTAAAAATATTCTTAAACATGCCACTCACTCACCAGGAAATAAACATCAGGAACTGGAAATCACTGCTTTGCCACCACTCAGCTTTGCCACTGTCGCCTTCCACCTCCTTGCAGAAGTCTGGCAGCACCTCTCCAAGCACCACCTGCATCAGGGCACACTGTAACGTCCCACAGGATCAGCCAGCTCGCTTTGACATAAAACTAGGCAGAGGTGCTGGAATCAGCCCAGGGGCCGAGTCCCAGCTGGCACATCTGAAATGACTTCTGGCCCAAGAGAAACGAGAGAGGACTGTTTGGAAAGACCTTGTGTAGAGATGTTTCAAATGGTAGTAGCCCTCCTTTAGAGAAACAGAAATACTGCCTAGGCTGCAGACCAATAGACGATATGGACTGTTTAAGGTGTATTGGAGAGATGGTTCTCTTCTTGACCTGGATTGGGCTGGGCCGGGCTGAGCAGCCCCCATTCCTTTGCTGGTGAGCTTGTACAAATGTGACTGTGGCTCTTGCTTTGCTGGGTGGAGAGAGGTGTGGCTACACTCATGCCCCACTGCATGGCTACCTTCAGCTGCCAAAGTGGCTTCAAAAGGGAATATGGCTGACCAGTTCACCCAGAAATACCTCCTCACCTCCCCTCTGCAAACACCTCTTCGAAAGCCTGTTCCATGCATACTCTCATTAGGAGACTACTCCCTCCTCTATAGCGAGAAAAGCAGATAGAGCTCTCTAGGAGTGTTCATTGACCAGGCCCTGCCCAGGTGAAAACTGAGACTTCACCATGACCTTCTACTTCCTAAAAAATACTGCAGGCTGAATAGAGCCTCCTGGCAAGACAGATGAGTTCAGTCACTTGCATATAGATGCCAGTGTTCGTGCCCTCAAGGGAGAAAAGAAGGTTAACTCTAGCATTCTTTGATTATGTCATCTAACTAACACACAGCAAAGGGACAAAGGTGAACCCTTTAATCACTGTAAGGATGTTTTTTTTCCAGGGCAGGGGTGTTAAGTCCAGAGATTATCAATACCACAGTCCATGGTACAGTCTAGTGAGCTTTGCACCAAAACACACGATGGTATTTCCACCTACACTTCAGACAAGTAGGCACTGATTCCACAGTGCTCCCAGAGGGGATGATCTTCTGTACTGACTCATCCAAGCTTGAGAGACTAGCTACAAGACAGCACATATTCCTGAGACACCTTCACACCACAGAATCCTTAGCACCTTAATCTGACTCTGGAGTTAGCTCTGCTTCCAGCAGAGAACTGGACTAGATGACCTCCAAGTATCATTTCCAGTATATAGTCTGTGATTTTGTGATACCACTGCTTTTGAGACGGCACAGAGTTGAAGGAACAATGGAAAGGCTGCTATCTCAGATTTGGGACTAGGGGTTCCTAGTCCTCCTGGCAAAGATTCTTGATGACCCTTGTGATCAATGAAATGCAAGCACAGTGGAAAAACACTGGACAGACGCTTAACACTTAGAGCAGACTTGTGGCACTACACTTTCACTTTCTTTGAGGCAAGGATATCCTTTCCTATGCATAATTCCTCTTCAAAATTTCCCTGTCACTTTCTACAACAGCAAAGATACAGAGCAATATTGTACTAAACATAATAATTCCCCAGATGCCCAGTGTCTGCAAATATAAGTGGATAGAGCCCTTCCTTATTTTAAATAAAGTATCACTGTGATGTTTTGTACAATGATACAAGATTGTAGAATTATGAGACTTTCAACATAATAGCTAGCATTCAACAGAGAAATACTCATATGAAGTTGACCGTAAAGAATACATAATTAGAATACACAGATAATTTCAAGAGCTGTCCCCTGCCATGTTTCTGAAAGAGAAGTGTAATGGTAACAAAATAGTCAACACATGAACTAGAAAACAGAGGGTACAACTTCTACTCCCATCCAGGTAACATTAGCAAAGCAGACAAGGATATTATAATTCCTTTTGTATATAGCAGAGATACAATTTTATAAGCTGTTTCATACACAAAGGTGGCTGTCCACCCAGAATGCAGTCTTGAAAATGTTAGAAGTTATTTTCAGATAGTTGGGATATGAAAACCCTGCTTGGGATCTATTTCAGAACAGATAGACCACAAGTGAAGAAGATCACTATACTGTAAGTAGGAACTACAATATTTCCTTGGATTTATCTCAAAACCTGAAGAGGAGACAAAATTGCTGAATTCTGAAAGAATTAAATGGTAAGAGCCTCGTATTTTTTGTAGATATTTCCCCCAAGAGCCATGTTCCTAAACAAGGCAGTCCTAAATATCTCTTTGTAATGAAACTGAATTTGCGTTTATGCACTTCTGTACTACCAGCAGAACACTTAACATGGACATTTCTGGTACTGGAGCTGTCTGACTGCAAATGTAGATAGCAAAAATAATCTAGATGAGAAAGCTTCCATAGATTTAGGGCTAGACTTAGAACCTAGTTGTGAAGATTCATGATAGTTTTTTTTACTTTTACCTGTATCTCTTCTGTGATTCTTAAGGATTGAGGCAAAGGGAAACTTCTTATGTTCTTCAAAGCAGTCATTATCTGGCTGTCAGGCCTGTCTTGTCAGGAGCCTTTCTAAGCAACAGGCAACAAATGACCTGTGGAAACCAGAATCAGGTGTAAATTCTTTTGCACTCCCCCTAAATAATTTTGCTAGTGAATGCAGATGTGACAACTCATTTAATCACATTTTGTCAATCAGGCTTGCTCACTGCCTTTCCTCTTCTCCAAGTTTGATGAGTAATGTTTTTTCTGACTAAATAAAACCAGCCTTGTGTTCTCGTACTGTTTATGGCAATTTTCTATTAGCCAAGACTAGTTCTTGTGAGTCAGTAATCAATGAAAAAGACAGGATGAATATGAACTTCTGAGCTTTTGAAAGAAACTGATAGCAGCAAACATCTCTCCTTCCTGCCTGGGCTGAAGAGGCAGGTCACCCTTGCAACATTTACGTACTTCTAACAAACAGTCTTTAATTTCATATGCATCATGATGCATCCAGACAGGAGAATGAGAATGTCCAGGCACTTTTTTGGAAAACATCTGCCTAGTTGTTCTTCTTTCCAGAAAAGCACACAAGAATCATAGAAAACAGTGACATAATGAAAAGTGGGGACAGAAATGAAAATTCCCGAAGTATTAATTAATTCCTGTAGTATTAACTGTGCTACCTAATCAGGTAGCAGCTTGTCAACCAGCTTGTCAACATGACAAAAATTTAGGGGATATATTCTGTCTGGACTTTATCAAAGCATTTGGAATGATGTCACATGGGAAACAATTAGCAGCTGCAAGAACTGTAAGCCAAGCATGGAAGTAGCTAAAGCGGAAATGACAAACCGGAAGTCACTGGCCTGGAGGGATTTTACTGGTGGCATTCCCCAAAGAACTGTCCCAGGACAACTTTAACACAATTTTTTGGCACAAAAGTTGCAGTATACTAATGAAATGTTCTGGTTAAACAACTTGGGAGGCAATGTCAGAGCAAAAGAATAGCTGGAATGGTAGCTATGGGACAAAATTTAACTGCTAAATGCAATGAGGAATAATAACAAGAGTTTTTGCAATTAACCAAAAGTTTTTCAGCTGAAAACAATCAGGAGAAATTCTGAGATATATTAGTAGGATTGCCAGACTTCATGTGTGGGAATGCCCCCCTCATATCCTCACAGCCCCTTACAGGCTGCTTCCTTTAGAGGTGCTGCTGGCACTGTTGCTTTGATCCAGAGGCAGAGAGTGACAGGCCAGCAGCAGAGGCAACAAAATCACACAGGTGATGTCAAAAACATACAGAAAATGCAGGGAGAAGAAATACACAAAGGTTCTTCTGTGGGACATGGGATTTTGGACTGAACTATGAGAATTTCTTTGTTATATGGAACATCCAGCAAGCCCATGTTAGCCACTCACAGGATGACCACAAGAAGAACCAGGGGAATAAAGATTTCAGCAGAAGCTACAAGCAGAAAGTGAAGATTCTTTTACTAAGATTACCTGCTTTCCAGGCTTCAGAGGACTCCTAATGGTGCTATTCAGCCAGAAATGGCACAAGTTCCGGTTCTTGTATGAACCTTCCTCATATCTGTAGATGGGAGGAGTTATGGATCTAATGCTGGCCTGCTACAATTGCTGGCACCCCAAAAGTTATATATAATAGACAGGGGAGCAAATACTTCTGGTTAATATCCACAGTGGTTTCTCTTCATTCACAGTGGAATACATTCCTAAACTGTGCCTGAGCCATCCCGTTGTGGGAGTTAATGGGTTGCTGAGAACTCCTCCTACAGGAATTTCTGCTGAAGCAACAGGAATTCCTTCCTCCCCTACCCTGATTGGTATTGCTGATACTCACTTTCTGAATCATGGGAAGAAGCTGATAGCAAAGGAGACATCTTTGTCTGTGACCTGGGGCCTGACAGTTACTTTTCAGCATGAGATCCCTTCCAATGCAATTTATTTTATGACATCTGGCCTCTCAAGGTAGTCTAGAGAAAAGGACAGGTACATAATTCCTCCTTAGATGCTCTCCACTCATGATAACCTTTGTCTTGCTTAAGAACTTTCTTTAGAAAGGGTAACCTCCAATCTGCTGGGGAGAAAACAGAAAAGAGGGAAAGAGGTATCCTAATTTGCTCGTGAGCAGCAGAGCCTATGAAGGCTGTAATCCAATGGAATTATGTCCTATGTCTCTCATGCTGCTATTCAACTGACCAGTATGCCCTGTCTCCTCTTCATATCCAGCACTCTATCTCCAAGTGTTTCTACAGCGCTACAGGAAGAACACTCTTCCCTGCAGTATCTCCAGTTCTTCCTCACCTCCTTTAACTGCCCTCCAGCTTCTCATGTTCAGTACCTGTAGCTCTCAAAGAAGGCTTTCTGTTATTTTTTTGGTATGCCAAGGTCAGAAGGGAGGACCCATTGTTACAGAAGAGAAGGGAAATATTAAGTCTAAATAATGGAAATTGCTGAGGCACCTGGTCCAGCAACAAAAGCTGATCAATCTTCTGCTTTTTTGTACAGCTGTAGTAACATTCATGTTGGGTTGAATTTCAACTTGTAGAAGTTTATACTCAAATTTGGAGATCTTCTAAAAAAATATTAGTATTGTGAAAAGCAGGTGAGTTTTCTGTTTGACTCCCAGAATACAAAATTTCCATACTCAGAACATAGTATTTCAGCAGCATAAACTGCTGGGAAATTTCAGTTGTTGTTTTCTTTTGGAAAAGATTCTTCAAAACATTTTAAGTTCTTGGAACCAAAATATCTGATTCCCACACAAATCCAGACCAATTTTTCCTAACCGTGAATAAAACTTCCCTGACAAGAACCAAAAATGTTTTCTAGAGCATCAAAAACCCCCACACTCCTGTATTTACCTTTAATATATGCATTGGAAAGAAGGGGGGTACTATTATGGCTATTTTACAGATGGAACTGAAGCTCAAAGGCTAAATTACTTACCTGCTGCCAGACAAAAGCGTGGTGGAATATGGAACTGACTACAACAGTCCTAATTTCCAAGACAGTGTCTTAAACACTGCACCATTTTTCTTGCAAGGCCCACACAGTCTGCACTATGCACAAACAGACCTCGGATCATAGGGTCCTGTGCTTTGACCTGAACTTTGTTTTTTGCTCTCCTGTTATACATTGTGCACATAGAAACAGTGTATATTCTGCAGCACTTTCTCAGAAGCTGGAAAATAATTTCCTTCCACTAGCAAACATACTTTTTATGTTGAAAAAGCCAATACAGCTTTTCATTTACTGCTGTGTCTGCATGTTAACGTGAAGGTCAGTAAGAGGGTACACAGTACTGAGAAAATGAGTAGTTAATTATTGCTAGACTGCAAGAAGGGAAAATACATGCTTTATTTTGGTTTAGCAAACAGCAAATCACAAGAACTGCTTCTTTTTCTGTACTATTTTTTTGTGGAAGGGCATACATAGAGTAAAATTTATGATGATGACTGGAGGCTATTTGATGTGCTTTGAGTATCACTGATAAAAAAATCCCCTCTTATTATTTGGAATAATGTCAATAAATAAGTACAGTATTCAGCAAGAGAAAAAAATCATTTGATTTTTCACAATCCCATGGGATTTGTCAAAATCCCATCAGATTTTTCTTGCTGAAATTGTACTTATTCATTGAGATTATTCCTTCTTGCTCATGTATAATCTGGCAATTTGTCAGTATCTTTTGCCATATTTACTCCTTCTGAAATGTTTGTACTTGAGGATTTCATTGCATCATTAACAGTCTATAAGGCTTCACAACTAAGCTGTGTTGAGACCAAAATGCCAGATTTTCTCTTTATGGAACGACTTTGAGTAATTTCAAAACATCAGCATACAACAGCAGGCCTAAATTTAGTAAAACCAGTTTCTGTTCAAATGTCAAAGCACTGTTTAAAACTTTTCTTCAGTCCTTCAAAGGTTGAACTTACATTTGTTGTTCATGATCCAGCTAGAATAAATAAGCAAAATGCATTCATATTACAGAATAGATATAACTGCTTTAAAAATATTCTAAGAAGGCATTTTTATCAAATGTTTTGTCCCAACCTTTCTATCAGAACAATCAGAACAGGTTGATCAAAATCAGCAAACCTAGTTCCTCTGCAAAAGGCAGGACCAGGCCCTCCCAATTACTAATAATTACATAAAATTGTGTATAACTATAAATATATCTTACATCTTTGTGTGATTGTGTTGAACAACAATAGTTGTTGAAGGCTACAAAAGTAGCAAAAATCTCTTTCTTCCAGAGTAAGAGAGCACAATTCGCTGTACTGAACTTCACCTGGCACTGGGTAGCTGGGAGAAGGAGAGGTTTATGTCCAGCATCCACGAGCAGAACAAAGCACTGTCTCAAAGCCAGCTTCAGGACTAAGTCTTATCACATGAGAACTGGGTTGAAAGTCTGGCAACTGCCAGAGCAATCAGAAAATTTCAGTGTAAATTCTGGATAATTATTGCAATACATCCCTTGTTGACTTAACAGCTTTATCCAGATGGTGTGTCAAAGCTTTGAAAAAGATATTTACTACCCTAACACTGTAAGCCATGGCCGATCAGCCCACTTTATTAGGTGAAACACAGTGAGTGGGAAGTGATGATCATTAAAACCAATGTACACCATTTTCAGAGTTTAGATTCACTTCAGTAGTACTCAACAGATACGAACTGCTGTAAATTCTGTACAGGCAATTACAAAACTTACCAAGCTTTTCTGGACCAGAATGATTTAGAGATCATGACCAACAGACTTGTACAGTTCTATACATGGTAAATAAAGGGGTTCAGGTACTCAAATGTTTTGCAACATTTAAGTAACATGAAGACAAAAGGCTCAGCACCTGCCACCAACATCCACCATTCTGAAACCATCTAACATTTTTCTAGGCAAGATGCAGACTCACAAAGTACAGGAGTAGCAGAGACTGTCTTATCTCTTAACTCCAAAATAAGTAATTTCACATCCTCTGTCATGTCATTTATCCTGAGTGATTTAGGAATTGTTCCACACTACTTAATGTTTTTCAAGCATTTGTGTCACCAAGTGACAGATGCAGCATTATTGAACAATTCCCACAGTCTCCTAAAACTCTTGGTTTTGCAGCTCATGTTATAGATGGAGTAGGTGCATTTAAGCAATGCTTTATATTCATTAGGAGATATTTTGGATTAAACAACTTTGCTGCAACTGAGTGTTAAAGGCCAAGTTAGATGGGGCTTCGAGCAACCTGGTCTAGCAGAAGGTGTCCCAGCTCATAGCAGGGGGGTTGGAACTATATGCTCTTTAAGGTGCCTTCCAACCCAAACCAATCTATGATCTCTTCAGTGAAGGTGTGCACTCACTCTGGCTCCAACCATCATGCAAAATCACCTGGGAACTCAAAGTAATAAAATATGGCCACATTCTCCCAGCAAGCAAACTCAAAATATCCTAATGCTTAGTGATAATAGAAGACTAAATAGAAACATAAACTCAGAGGACCAAAGGTTTGTCATAGTTGGAGAGTAATGACAATGACATGTAGAAATGGAATAGCAAGTAACAGAACGGCAGTTTGGAAATGGACCCTGTAAACATTGAGTCATTCATCTGTTGTTCCAATAAAACTGTGGTGTCCAAAAAAAAATTACAAACTAACATCTGCTAACTTTAGAAATAACACTTACTGTGCATACATTCTTCAAAACATACAGGATCCTGCAATGGTCTTTAAAATGTTGTGTATCATAATGAAGTGCTAAAATTAATGCAGAAAAAAATGGCATATTCAAGCTAGTTGTACATACTACCTGACCTGTACTCAAGAACAATATTTGTTACGTTATTCTGTAACTACAGAATCATAGAATATCCTGAGTTGGGAGGGACCCACAAGGATCATTGAGCCCAACTCCTGGTCCAGCAGAGGACGCCCCCAAAGTCACAGCACGTGTCTGAGAGTATTGTCCAAATGCCTCCTGAACTCTGTCAGGTTTGGTGTTGTGACCAGTTCCCTGGGTAGCCTGTTCCAGTGCCCATATATAGGTTATAGACTATTTCTTTCTGAAATCTGAAAACACATAGTTTATTCAGAACCTACATAGTTTATTCAGAACCTACTATTAGACAGACATCCAATTTGGGTGAAGATTTTCAATAGGGGCAATCCTTTACTCACTTCTTCTAATGATGATTATACTCACTACGAAAAAGTGCTTTTTAAGAAAGATTCTTTAAAGTATCTGCTTTTCAACTCTAACGTTTGGTGTAAATCTCCTGTATCAGGTGTACTAGTCCAGATTTCAGCAGCAAGGAAGGTGGGCTACAGGAATTGCCCCCTGCTGGCCACAGCCAGTTCCAGCTGGATCTGCCAGAGGTCCCACATGGCAAGACAAGGCTCAGCCCAGCAGCCAAGCGAGCAGCCCCTTTTTGAAAGCATCTGACAAGCAGAGGAATGAGGGGAAATAAGTGAGGAAGAGCAGGTGAACACCAGAATCAGAAAAGAAGGCAGGGGAGGAGGTGCTCTAGGCACCAGAGAAATTAGATCCTTGCAGGCCATGGGGAAGACCATGTTGGAGGAGATATCCACGCCACAGCAGCTGGCTATTTCCTGGAAGAATTTCAGCTCATGAAAAGTCCACACAGGAGCTGGAGAAAAAGGGGAGGAGTAAGAAGCAGAAGAACTGTTAAGAACTCACTGTAGCTCCCCCATCCACCACTCAGGAGACTCAGGAGAGGAAACAGGAATCAGACGTGAAGTTGAGCCTGGAAAAAGGGAGGCAGTGGGAAGATGTTGGTTTAATTTTTGTTTCTCATTATCCAAATCCATTTTAATTGGAAATAAACTACATTAATTTTCTCCAGGTTGAGTCTGTTTTGCCTGCTAAAGTAACTGGTAAGCAATGTCTTTGTGTTTATCTGGACTCACGATTTTTGTCATCCTGTTTCCTCCCCACGTTCCTTTGAGGAGCAGGGGTAAGAAGAATGGCCAGAGGGACACCTACCAGGTGGTCAAGGTAACTCCCACACCCACTTGCAAAACAAATGAAAAAAAGTACTCATTGGTTTAAAAATTTTAATGTACAAATTTACACTAAGCATGTTGCATTTTCTGCACTGATCTTTCCCATTGTATACTGCTACCACGCTTTCAGAATAAACCCACCAAAATCTCAAACTAGGGAGGAAACTGCAGCATGATTTACTCAATTCACAATTTATTCTTCAAGTGTCTACAGATTTAAAAGAAAATCCTTTTCCATTTTCTCAAGGAAATAAATATTTCACTTCTATACTCAATAATCATTCAGCTCTCTAACAGTCTGTGAGCTATGCACCAGCATCCTCTGTCAAAACTAGCATGTTTTTATCTCTTGGGATTCCAACCCGTAGCTTTTGTTGCTCCTCACGTGCCCACACAGCATATTCAGAATTCTTCTCCAGCGACACCCAAAGGCACACTTCAGTGAAAGAAGAAACAGCTGAAGATGTCCACCTTCAGTTTTGTAAAATGCACAGCCGCCAACATTACTTTCTTCCAAATGGATCAGACCACACTTTTAACCCTACAAATCAATCAGCAGTTCATAATTAGACTGTTGGAGAGAAAAAAAATAGTCCACCCTTATGTATTAAACAATAAAAGAATCCAACAATTTCTGCACTTAACTCACAACTCTGCTTAAGCTTGCAAAAATATGTAAAAGACAACCTCATCTTGATCTTAAGCTTCAGATAATGGAAAAATCTATCACACTTATGGGTAAGTTGTTCTAATATTGTTGGGTCATCTAGAATTGCACCTTGCACTTAAAGTTTTCTACATTTAATTTTCCACTAACGGATCTTGTAACTTCTCATCAGCAGCTAAATTTAGACGCTATAGTCATACTGAGGAGAACTCCTCATCAAGTATCTGCATCTTGGATAAATGAGCCAGTCCAGTCCACTTGAATGCTTAGTAAAATAGACAGGTTTACCAGACTTCTATTTCACAATACCCTTTCTACTACTCTTCAGCATTCCACCACTTCCCTGGAAAGTAAGTCCTGCACTAATGATTTAACTGATATGTGTAATAAGGACATGGCTTTAATCCTATTTGATTTTCCCTTGCTGCTGGTGTTAGGCTTTTTCAAAAATAGGAACAAGTTATCCTTTACATACTCTGTTTCATCAAGACAAGCACTCTCACATCTTTAATCGAGAAGTGGCACGGCCCTTCCATTTACCATTATGAAGCAATGAATTATCAAGGATAGTCTGCCTACTTGAATTTTATCTCCCTCATATGCTTTCCTATGCCTTCCACTGGCAACAGCAGAGATCAAAAAGCTATTAGCACGGCATTCCAAATTCTCCATTATGTGTAGTGGACTTCTGCACAGGCCATCCACCCATGAGGCTGGAAGGCACTGCCCAAGTGCTCATAAACTGTGTTTCAGCTGAGTTGTAAAGCAGTATTCCACAAAACTAGGGTGCAGTAATGTTCTTTACAGCTGCAGTTCAGCCAACCCATGGTACTGGTTTGCTCTGAGCTGGTTCAGAAGTGGAAACTGGAATCTATTTAAGAAAGGGTGAAGATAACAGAAATTCTGCAACTTATTTGGCCAGTTATGACAATTTAAAATAAGTTTCACTAAAACCATAATTTTCCAGTGAAGAATAAGCCTGAAAAAATAATTTAATGGGAAGTTTATTATATAGGTTTTCTTTGAGGGTAGTCTTCACTGTATTGCTTAAATCCATATAAATATTCAGGCATCACTTGAAGAAGGTTTTTAAAACAATCAATGTAAATACATGAATCAAGTATACCTGCAGGCTGAATATCCTCTTGAACAATACCAGCTCGGTTTATTGATTGTTCTTTCTCTGGAAAATAGAACAGAAAGGACACTACTAAAAAAAAGAAAATACCAGATATCTTGATTGCACCCAATAAAACAATCTTGAAAAATTTATTAATTCCAGATGCTAAACAGTAAAAATCTGCCAAGTATTCACCTACACAACGCAAATGTAGTATTCCCACTTCACTGAGAAACTAACATTTAGTCAATTTTGAAAGACTACAAACAATAATATAATCATCTTAAAACAATGACTACTGTTAAATAAAAAGTGCCAAAATACCTGCCGCTATCCCAACACTTCAGGAATGACTAGTACTTTTAGAAGCTATCACTCAAATCCTCAACATGAAGCTATTCAACATAATTTTTCCTTCCAGAATGACCTTTTTCAGGTCCTGAATGATCTTGCAAGTAGATTTCATGACAGCATCTATGAAATTACTGCTTGTAAACTTTGTGAATTTCAGTACCAGAGGGATATTTTCCATACATGGGGCCTGTCTCGGGCTTTTCTTTTTTTCTTTGAAAGATTAAACCATTTCCAAGAAGAGAAAGGGAGAAAACTATACTATTTGCCCTCATTAAATGTCCCTCCTTTTCTTTCACTTCCAGTTAAGCTCTTCACCACTGTGGTAATCTGAAGCAGTAAATCAAAACTCAGCTGCATTAGCCTTTTGCCTACATCACTGAACTTCTGAAGCCTTTAAAAAATTGTAGGGTGAACATTCTCAGAGGAAGCTCAGAACTAAGCTCACCTTAAAACTGAAATTTTTCAGCATCCTATCCCACTGGGAATGCACTGGCACTGCATGTTATCAGGCTGTCTAGGTACAAGCCTCATGCTACTAGAGACTAGCAGGAATATCAGAGACCCTTGCAAGGTGAGTCTGCTAGAGGCATATCCAGCTTCTCCAACTCTGTTCACTGAGCATGGTAATTCCATTCCTTTTTAGCAGACAAAATCTCAAGGAACTGTCTAATTGCAAAGGAAAAGGTACAAAGCCCAGACAGGAAGAACAGAACAGCTTAGGGCAAGGAATGAGACTTACTGTAGGACATGGAGGAGAAAGACACAAGTGGAAGCTAAGATCAGCTAAGAGAAGGGACCAAAACAGGAATCAATCTGAGAGGTCCCGGAACACACTTGGGTTGAACAGAAAGAGTTGTCAACTGGTCAGGCAAGGAAACCAGTGAGAGAAGTAACAGATGAGAAATATACACATAAAACATGAAACAGTCAATACGGAGACTGGTGTGGAGCCTGTAAACAACTTGTAAAACAGGTAAACCAGAAAAACGGTGATGAGGAAGACCCAGTCTTGATGAGAGGGGCAGGCACTTCACAGGGTGAGGAAAGAGCCAAGCCTCACAATTCAGAAAATTACAAAATCTGTGAAAATGCCCCAAGCAGCAGCTGTCAAACCATTGTTTTAATTAATTGCCTTTTGCGGGACTACCATGTGATGCTAATGAAAACGTCCAACTTTTGTGACCCAACATGCCAAAACACAGAAATATTGAGTATTCATCCACAGATTAGGCCAATAGAGGGTGGGAGCTTCTACAGAAGTCGTCATACAGCTTACCAGACTGTGTTCTGAAAAATCCTTTGTACCCCAAAGATTAAATACTGCCACTCAAGTATCATAACAGCGAAATTCCACGTTCTTGCCTAAAGCATTATGACAATGAATGCATGTGCCTCTCTCATATTGCAGCAACGACCATCAAGAGAAGCACACAGGAAATAAAGGCGAGATCAGAGAAGACTTTGAGCAGCATGCAATAAATGAAGTTCAGCACTCCCGCGGCCGGGCCCGGCCCGCTCCCCCCGCGCAGGACTCACTGTACTCCTCCGGCAGCAGCAGCGGCCGGAAGTAAATGGGGTAGAAGGCGGCTCCCACCACGGCGGCGAAGGCGCCGAAGATGCCGAGGGTGCGGGGCAGCCCCGCCATGGCGCGGCGGTCACGGCGCGCGGCCCTTCCGGCACACACGGCACGC
>VXAY01003292.1:928883-1050378 GCA_013399855.1 Oxyruncus cristatus | reverse complement strand
CGGGGCCCCCTGCCTTATCCAGCTGGGGAGTGCCGAGTCGTCACATCCAGGTGTTAAAAAGCTTTCTGTCCTGTGTGACGTTAAATTTCTGGTGTGGAAAGAAGGAGGATGTGTTTGACATCTGCTTACAGGTGAACGGCTGAGCGTGGTGCTGCACTGGCTTACGGAAACAGCCGCGTTTTAGGAGCATCTGCTGAGCTACTTTTTTGTATTTTATGCTGCTAAACACAAGCTCGAGTTAAAGTCTTTGTATACCTGTACCATACTGGTGCTGAGTGAGAGCAGCAGATCAGCACTTCTTTTTGTCTTGTCTTCTTGTCACACATCTTAAAATGTAGCATGACGTGTCAGGCGTTCACAGGTGAAGGACTGCGATTATCTTCAGACTTGGGCAAACGAGCAGTCTCCTAGGGTTATGTGGAATCTTTGTAGGAGTGAACTTGTGGAGGGTCCTGCTGAGATCTGACTCCAGAGAGTGATAGAATGCTTTCTCGATTGTTTCTGTATTATTACATGACTGAAGATGTTCAGTTTCCTAACACTTGTTGTGATTGCCTCCCACAGTGATTTTTATCCCAAGGTCTGGTGGGATGACTTGGACTAATTCATTCAGTTTCAGCAGGGTTTAAGTAAAGAAGAAAATATTTTACAACTTTTATGGCTAAGTGGCCCTACACAAACAAAGAGTTTATGCCTGTCTTGTTGAACTCTGCTAGTTTATGGTAAAATTTTGAATCAATGTAGCTGGACTCTTTACTGTGCTGGGAAACTTTTATGTTTAAGTCTCCTAATCATGCTCAGTGTTTAATGTAATTTTACATCCTTGCTTGATGTAGTCAGAGGAGGTGCACAGTTAACTCTGCCTTGTCTGATATAGCAGGGAGGGAAATGCTAGGGTTTCTCACCCAGGAGGAACATTTAGGTGATGAGCACCCTATGTGTTGCACCAGGGAGCAATCTGTAGAGGCGACCAAACGATAACAGAGACTCAGCCATGGTCTGGGAGTTTATGATCTACAGTCTCTGCCACAGCTCCAGTGGTGTGGAGTTGCTCAGGGTCCTTTGCACCATGCTCTTTACTGGATGAGCCTCCTGAAGGGTTTGTTAGGGGGGTGTAACAGCAGACCTGAATATGCTTCATGCCTTTTGGCAGCATATGCCCCAGGGACCAAAGAATACAAAGTAAAGTTTCTTGAGTAACTCTTTGGGAATCATCTGTCGGAACAGGCACTAAGGGAAAGGCACTAAGACCAGCAGGGCTGAAGCTAACCTTATGTATCAGCAGCCATGGTGCATTGTGCTTAAGCACTCTAGGAACATCATGGAAATTGTTCTACAAGGCTTTGGGTTGCAGAGCTTACTGCCTTGGCATCCCCACCACAAAATTTCTGCCATTCACTGGAAATCAGATGGACGCATTTGTACACTGCTGCATCTTTGTTAGCGAACTGTGCCAGATCCAAGCTGTCTTTGCTGGCAGCCAGTTCCCATATCTCTGTATTGGGTAAACCTGAGCTGGCTCTGTGTATTTAATTAAGAGCTGGCTCTGTGTATTTTGACAGTAAATGTGTGTATGTGGTAAGCACAGAGTGATACCACAATGCTTTGTAGTGTCTACCTGCTAGACTTTTACATTTTGTAATAACCACATGGCATTGCTTTCATAATATATTACCATCTTCCTCATGACACAGCCCCCATATCACAAGGATTAAGCTGTTTACAAGTACTCTTTACTGTAAGATCAAGAAATGTTGATTATAGCCATCAACTACAAGAGGTTTAGGATAATTTGCTATTGCTGCTATGTGCTTTTAATGCTTTTAAAAGGTATCTATAACCAAAGAAAAAGTACGTAGGCAATGTGAAAGAAGAGTAACTTTGTCAAGTCAAGCTCTGCAAGGTACTCAAATTAGTATTAAAATCAAGATTCTCTTGTCAACTTTAATCTCAGTATTTGTGCATGTGTGTTATTCCATATGTGTTTCAATGGACACCCACCTCCTGTTGCTATTCCGTTTTTAGCCCCTTCTGTACACATTGTTTTTACAATATCCATTCTTCAGAGTGGGAAATGAGGCACAGAGGAAGGCTGTCACTGGCAGGAGTACCTATTGTAAAAAGTCTAAATACTGACATTGTGGAATGTTTTGCATTTTTATAGCATTTTATTTGTTCAAAGTATATGTCTTGGTGCTTACATATGTTTATCAGGGTTCAGCATCACTGCACATCTCACTTCAGGTGTCTTGTCAGACACAAGAAGATAAAGAGCATTTGGTTGCACTAATGGAAAGTGGTTTAAGTTCAGAAATACCTCGGATCACTAAATAAATTTAGTGATCTAGATCACCCATCTGCCAGCAGTGATGTATAGCTTTCTCATCCGAAAGTTCCCCCATTCAGTTATGTCTTCCAGTGTCTGCCCTAAAAAAAGTCAAGGTCTTGAAGTAAAAACTCCCCTCTATGCACAGTTGTGTTCCACTCGCAATCATGGAGCTGTTTTATGCCTTTGAGAAGACAGGGAACTGGGGGAAAACAGCATTTGATCACATTGTTAAATCCAAAATCCTCATCTGTAGAAACAAGGAATTAGTATAGGTAGACCTAGTTCTGACTTTTCCTAATATTTACACCTTTCCAGGTCTTACTGACTTAATATTTTTTCAGTGTAGCTCTCAAGGAGTGTCGACATATTTTTAAGAAATAAAAAAGCAAAATAGTTTATCATTAGGGACTTTTACTGATCCCCGTATTGGATCAGTAAAGTTGAATCCCCATATTGGATCAGGCAAAGTCCTGTCTTTCAGGTGCACAGCACGGAATTTCTGTGACTAGAAATGTGCTAATTATGAGTCCAAAGCTTCTAAATATTTTGAAAATCACAGTGAAAAAGCCATCAATCCAAGATACGTATCCACGATAAATTTCAATTTGATTTGTTTGAGCTTGGCAAAGTTAAAAGTTACCCAAGACAGATGTCACATTAAGCAGTCTTGACAACCAGCTTCCTTGGTAATTCTAAGTGGCAATTCCAAATATTTTAGACAGACCAAGGGACCTGGCAGAAGTGCCATGCTGGTGGCTGGTCCCCTGAGCTGAGTAATCCCCGGTATCCTTGGCAGTGCATCAAGCCGGATGCCGACTGCAGGGCAGAAAGAAAAGAAGCTGTTTGAAGTCTTAGAGACAAGAACTTCAGCATAGAGGATAATTCTGGTGTGTGTCCAAGCGTTCACTCCCAAAGTGTATGAGAGCGTACATAGCTGTGGAGAGCAAAAGCTGAGCAAATGCAGCCTGCTGGTCTTGCTGCTCAGATTTCCAAGTCCATCTTCAGGATAGGAACATTTCAAAAATGAGCCCCTAAACACTTCATGAATATTAACTCATTCTCAGCAAACCATTGTGAGCTCCCTTAGTTGTTATTCTGCCCTTCAGATACCTGCATGACAGATAACAAAATTAGCTAACTCTTTAAGAAGATGTAGAGACATCAAGTGGTGGCAATACTATACAACAATGATGTGATGAATATATGCCAGTACATTTTAGGGTGCACTCTTTAGGCCTGATCCTAGGAGTATGTGTAAATAGTATGACGTGTAAGCCGCGATCTTAGACCGGATTCCACTTGTGTAAGGGCTGAAGGATACACCCTGTAAATACAGTTTGTTTGTAGAGGCATGTGTAATTTCGAGAACTTGATGTAGGGAAGTTGTTTCCATTAAAATCTTGATGGTAGCTCTCCAGTAATCCATGTCTACTTGCTGTGTGAAAGAAACCTCATATTTTGTAGTTTAAGTATGGTATATAAACCTTCTGCTTGTGCAATGTTCTGTTACTGCTGAAAGTATATGAGTAATCATGTAAACTTAGATACTCTGGATAACGTGATTCTCTGGCTAACATACTTGTGTTTTGGGTTTTTTTTCCAGAATTTGGTGCCATCCTTTGGAAAGGAGACATTACAGACAACAGCAGTTACTCCACAATTTGAGAAAAACATGGATTATGTGGACTTCATCCATTTAAACATTTTAGAAAAGAGAGTTCTTAACAATTCTGAGGTGTCAGTTCAGTATTTATGTTCTAGGCCTTGTATTGTCAATTTGGAAGCAGTAGCTTCCTCCGAGTTCAGGACTGGTGTACCAGTGTATAGAAGGAGATGGAAGGATGAGAAGAACCTTTATGTTAGCAGAACGCGACAAGTACACTTGAAATTTCCGAGCATCATGGTTTACAGAGATGATTATATCATCAGAAACTCAATAATAGTGCATAGTGTGATACTGTATGCATGGATTAGTCACAAATCGGCTAGCAACTATGATGATGAACAGAATGAAGACTACCAGGCTGCAGTTGCCAAGAATTACACATTTTTAGAGGCAGTTCCACCCTTTGAACGGCCATATAAGGACCACAAAGTTTGTCTTCAGTGGGGTGCTGACTATTTGTGGATGATCCGGGCAAACAGGATACCTCAGTGCCCTCATGAAAGTGGTAGGTGTAATGTCACTTTTTTTTTCCAAGGAAACTAGTGGGACACAGATAAGCTGTTAAAAAGTGACTACTGGTAGTGAGCTTCATAACTGTGAGGTTACCCTTTCAAATGACTGAAGCCATCAAGCCCTTTAGCTTGTTTCATCACAGCAAGCCTGAGATTTGTAGCATCATGGCCTTCTATTTTCTAAGTGTATTCAAGCAACTTCAGTCAAAACCCACTGATGTCAGTGAACATCATTCCTTTGTGTTCAGAGAGAGAGAATTGTTCAGTCCCTTACTGCATTATTTCAGAGTCAGTTCTGCAGTTTGTGCATACCTAATTCTCACACAGGTAATTACTTCTGCTTAAGGTGATGGCCTCACACTCAGAAGTATATTTTAAAGCAATTATAGTCCACTAAACTTCATAGTACCTCTTCCCCCCTCCCCAGCAAACCCTTATGGACAAGTATTTTAAAAGAAAAGTAATAGTTTTAAATAAAAATTTGTGTCATGCCAACTGTATAGATTATTGAAGCTCACAACTCTGCTTTCTAGATTTTTTTGAGTTCTGACTTCTTTTTCTGACTACCTGTCTCTAGCTTTACACCTGCTGACAATTGTTTTTGCCATCGATGTATGCTCAAAGGAGAATGTAAAAGGAAAAAGGTTATTTGTTTCTACATAGTTGTCTCCTAGAAAATCCCACAGTGGCATTTGTGTCACTTATTTTCACTACATTGGCTTGTAAATGCTCTGAAGAAGAACAAGAAAGAGATGATGTTGGTTCCTTCAGAGGCTTTCTAAAATACTTGTTGGAGACAGCATATGATACCTGACAATACTGTGAAATGTCTTATGTATTATCAAATTCTAATCTAAGTCAGCATAACACAGAATAGGAGGAAATAACATTTCATTCAATTTAGTTTCTTAAAATAAGCTTGTAACAAATTCCTCAGGGGTTGATTTATTTTGTTGGGGTTTTTTGGTGGGTTTCATTTTGGTGTTTTGTTGTTGATTTTGGAGTTTTTCTGAGCAAGCTGATTGTAGATATATCACAGCCTTGAAGATTTTTCTCCTGTTTCTTAGGAGGGGCAGCTGTATCAGTTTTATTACAGGGTTATCCATACAGTTAAGAACAAAATTGGTATCTGTCCATACATACAATATAGAGAGGTGCAAATGGAGAACAAGTCCAAGAGCTGTGGAATAATGTCACATAGGCATAACCAAAGATAAAATGAGATTTAAGGAAATGAGATAAATGAAGGTTTCTTACTTACTAACTGGTTCTTCAAGTATCTAATTTTAAATGAGTCTGTTCTTTCTCTGCTTCTAATACCAGCTGGAAATGGCCTCCATTTCACTTTGCATGGGTTATTTGGTCCAAGACTGTAATGTATTTAATAACAGCAAGTGAATTTGTGTTAAAGGATTTATTGAGGGTTTGCATTAATTTTTAATGTGTTTTAATCTCTGATTTAAATGTTTGACTGTAGGAGTGTGAGCTAATTAATTGGTTATCAATGCTTTTTGCCTGACAGATTAAGAAAGATTGTATTTTGCAGATGGGGTCCAGATTCTTGAATTTATATATGCTTCCAGTGGGGAAAAAACAGGAATTGTGAAGAAATTTGAACAGTTTGAAAATAGAGAACTTGAGACAGCCAGACAACACCAAATTGATTATCCCATGTAAGTATAGGCAAATAATTGAACTGGGCTGTACTTGATTATTGAAGGCTGTAGAATGTACTTAAACTGTTGGGCTACACCACAAGTTAGAGGAATACTGTCTTCTAATTTGAGAAAAGGTGCAAAAGTAACCTAGTTAGCAGTGAAGTTGTGATCTCAGTTTTGGACTGGATTAAGCTGAACCTCAGAAAGGTACTTAGAGTACGTGTCAGTGCGGTGCTATGCAAGAGAAGCCAGTAGCAGGTGTAACTGAGTGGGTTAGGTACCATTAGGAGGGTGAGTTAGCTGTCATGATCAGACTGCTTTCTTAGGACTAGTTAGCCTGGGATTTTCTGCGTTACAAACAGATCTGCATTTATAACATTGTTTGTAGACCAAGTGCAGAGTAAGGTTTCTTGCAAGGGCAAGCAGCATGGAGCAGCTTTATCCCTATGAATTCACACCCTAGTTTGTTTTGCAGCTGACAAGCCCTCAGAGATAGAATTCTCTGCCTAAATAAGTCTTCCAGCTTAAGCTTACTCCAATTCCTTCCACTGTGGCTGTGTAAACTCTCCTACTTAGACAGGATTAAAACTCCTTAGCCCCTGCACACTATTCAGTCAGAGAGGAATTGCTCTTAAAAGATCATCTTGCTCTGCTCCTCTTCCCCTTCCCAAAACTGTCACAACTCTTCAGTCATATTTTGCAACTTTAGAGGAAAAGAGATACATAAATATACCTCCCTTCCACCAGATGCTCTTACTCTGGCAACATTATTACAGAAGTAGGAAATGATTGCAGGAACTGGAACTTGCCTGCTGGTTTGCATTTGGCCTGTGAGCACAAGAAGAGTGCCGAAGATGACTTCCAGAGAGCACAGGTTGCATGCAAATTGCTAGCCCTCAAGCTCTAGCTCTGAAGCCATAACTACAGAGCAATTTTTAGCTCCTGCTTTCTTCAGGTTGGGTGACAGCCTGCTGCCCTTTGCTCACCAACACAGTTACATTCTGCTTCTGGCACTGAGGCGCTCAAGCTCTGGTTGAGAATACATGGCATGAATTTATGAAGCTCTTTATCCGATCCACACGGTTTTTTCCTTCAAGTGATGTCTCCAGTACATGTTGTGGATGCGTGACAGCCTGGGGTAGCTCTGTTAAGAAAGAGGAAGAGAGTTTCTCTTCAGTTCTCTGTACGTGAGCAGTGGTTCCCCACTGCACCAAAAGGTCAATAGAAGCAGATGGATCTAACTGAAGTTATTTGTTTGGGTTCAGTCAGGGTTTTGTAGAGAAAGAGAACTGGAGATAGACAACTGTCATTTGAGGTGGCTACCAGTGGACAGCCTGCAGCAAGGATAGGCTGGGACTGTAAAGGACTACTCATGCTGTTTGTCATTCTGCAGCAATCGGGTGTGTGAAATGAGTCAGCGTTGTTCCAAACTCTGTCCCAGGAAATATGTCCAGAGCAGATATGGTCTCAGCCTGGCAATCAAGGATTAAATGGAGACTGCGGCATTTGGGTTTGCTTTATTGGCAGAGATGGAAGATAAAAAGAACGATATATGAGCATTAGCAGTATTTCTGGAAGCACAGTGGTTGCCTGTAGGTCATAACAATCAATATACAAGTGGTTGTGATTTACAAACCTTTTTACCTCACTCAGGTACCATCTCTGGTGGAAATGGTGATATTAGCTATTTAAAGTGTAGTTTCTATTAGGGAAAACTTAATCACCCTTGCATTTGTTTAAAGCAAGAGAACAGGTGTTAGGCTTTCAGATCAACATTGGTTTAGTTTAGGAAAACATACAAAGTACTTATGTTAAGCAATTTCTTAAGAGAAGTGATGCAAGCTGACCCAATGCTAAAGTATTATAAACAAATATTGACCTTTATTAATTAAATAAGAAATGCAAAACCTGAAATATCTCCTTTTAAAAGTCACTAAGAAATGTGATCTGTTTCATCAGATATGATAATAATTGTAGTGTTTTGCTGAGTTGTACATTGGAGGTACAATTTTCAAAAGCATTCAGCATTGGCCTAACTGCTATGGCAATGTTACAGAAATAAGTGATCAAATTTCTGTTAAAAGCATGGAAGTAGATTTAGTTTGGCACAGAGGAACTCCTTAAAATTAGATATTGTGGTACAAGTTCAGCTTTTAGTGCGTCAACCAGATTTGTACAGACATTTATAAGTCTTTGTTTTTTTATTTTGTACTGCTCTCCACCTTTATTTATCCTGTGATAGCTCTGTGGCAGTTATTCATAGCTATCTGTAGTATCCAGAGATTGAATTCATTTTTAACTGCTACTCCCAAGCACGTTTTCACAGTTTGCTTTTAGTGTGAAAGACACAGAAGTCTACTGGCTTCAACAATCAAGATGACAAGACCATGCATCTGGAGATTTTGTACTGTAGCCTGCATGTGGGAGGTTGGCTCCAAGTTGTCTCTGTTGTGTTTTCAGTTCCATGTTGTTGTGGGATCTGGAAGTAGCTCTGACCTGGTATTCTGGAATTGGTTCAGATAATGCTTCCTTACTCTCTTCTGTCATTACCACAAAAGTCTGCGGTTAGAAGGAGATCAAAGGTCCAAGGGTCTTAAGTGTAGTTGTTCTGAAGGTTTTCACTGCAGAGGATGTGTTCTGTTCTGAAGATTACATGTGTGAGAAAGTTTTGCTAAATTAAAGTGAAATGCGTGCTTTTCAAACTATAGAGAGAGAGTTTTCATCAGGAGTGGATTTTTTGTGTTTGCTTTTGCTCATGCAGGTTCACCGTTTCAATCTGGCTATATCTACTCCATCACTGTGAAAAGGATCTGTGTGGTATAATCTATTTTATTGATTCAAAAGAAATGTATGGTACTCCTGCCGTATTTCTAAATGAGGAAGGTAAGGGATATTATTAATGGCTTCCAGAAGGGGTCTAATACAATCTTTATAGATCTGTGCCTAGGAATAACATTTATAAAAATATATTATCAGACCTATTTTGTAAAACTGATTCCTTGAAAAATGCTTCTTTTTGACTATAGTGTCCAATAGGAGAGCAGCTACTAAATTAGTAGGGGGAAACGGAGAAATAGTTGCACAGCATCTATTCGTGACTAACTTCAGGAAATACCTGCTTTTCCAGGAGAACAAACTAAATCTTACAGGCCCGGAACACACACTGGGATTAAACAGTCTTATCTCAATGAATAACCTTTGTTCTTATTATTGAAGTGTTGTTTTAAATTGTTCTTAATTCCTATATACATATGACATGAAATTTTTTTATAATTTGAAGTAGGCTCAGAAAAAGACAAAATCATTCAAGGTCTTGCCTGCATTTCAGTGTTCAACAATCCCAGTCTGTTTCCCTGATCAAGAAAAAAGTTGAGAGGTAGTAGGACCATCTTAGTCTTTTAATACTTGCAGTAGAGGACTATTCCTGCCAGAAGACATCTGGGAGCTGGCTGGCAGGTTCACAGAGAAAATAAGCATTTGGAGTTTTAAAAGTGTAAACCTAGCTTTCTCATAATACATTTTTCCTTCCTTCCTTGAAAGTTTAACAATTGATCTTTTCCTCTGTGTTATTTTTCCTATTTTCATTTTCTCTCTCTTATAACCATTATAAACTGTATGCTTTTCTTTGATGAACAAACAAAAATGGAAGTTATCAGCTCGATTATGAGATTTGGTTGGAGAAGTTTTACAGCCAGTTCTATTCTCAGTGTTAGACTAGACTATCATAATAGCCTGTTCTGGTCTTTAGAGCTCAGACCATGGGCTCTAGCTTCTGCAGGTCCAAGTAGGGGAGGGTAGAGTCATGTTGTACTTGATCATTGCACTCACATGCCCCCGATTAGTGTTGAGTGGATACCATTGTCTGCTGTTCCTTTCTGCATTCTACTGCAAGTCACATCTGCTTTCTGATGTTTGAGCCTCCCTGTTTGCCTTCTGTTTATCCCTCAGACAGCTGGCTTTCATTTTGTGGTTTCACGTGGGAGGCTGAACATTAGCATCCAAGATGTGTAACTCAAATGTGGAGCATGTGTCTGTGGGATTCTGTGAGAGCTGATGTATGGCTTGGTGCGTGCCCAGATTTCTGTTGGTGATGGAGAGGATGAAGAGGACAGAATCACTGTGAATAATACATTGGGAAACCCATTCTTACTGTTAATGTTTCTATGGTGTTTATTTTTTTTTCTTCCTTTGTTGCTGTCAGGTCATGTGCATATTCAGATGCATCTTGTGAGGGGGGATGACCTTGCAGTGAAAACTAGCTTCAGCCTTCCTCTGAAGCAATGGTTTCGACTGGATCTCTCTTTTAAGGGTGGGCAGGTATGTTTGCTACAGAATTACAGGATCAAGGCTGAAATATGCCTTATTTCATTACACCTCTGACAAGCTCATTAATAGCTGAGACTGAGAGAAATACTGTAAATTGTACATGCTCACACACTAAAAGAATGAAAAATCTAAAACTAGAAGTTGTCAGGGGACGTTCAGACATCCAGCTTTGGGAAACCAACTTTGATTGACTGAGTTGGATTGAGTGCACTCTCAGCAAGTATTCTGACGACACCAAGCTGTGTGGTGTGGTTGACACACTGGAGGAAAGGGATGCTATCCAAAGGAACTTGGGCAGGCTTGAGGGGTGGGCCCATGGGAACCTCATGATGTTCAACAAGTCCTAATATTCAATCTAAACCTCCCCTGGAGCAACTTGAGACTGTAATAAATGTACCCTGTAACATTTCGTCTATTATAATTAATCTTCTGTGTTCTTTTAGATAGAAGTAAGCAGTGTTGGGAAGAATTTGAAAAGACATCATCATCAATCTTTTACGTAAGCAGCATTTTTCCCTTTGTAGAGGAATATGTGTGTATGTGTTCAGATACAGAAAATGGGAGAAGGAGAGCACAAGTTTGTAACTGAGATTCCAATTGATTTTCAAAATGTCTGTGGTCTTTTTCCACACTATGCTTTCAAAACCAGTTGGCAATACTGTGGTTACACTGGGCATGAGCTGAATGATTTTGTTAGTGCCGTGAGCTGGTTGAGTTAACACAGTGCATGATGTAGTACTAGAGTCTGAAAATCCTCACTAAAAACTGATTGCCAGGTCGATGTCATTAGGATCAGTCTTCAAATGAAGTTTTAGCCTTACTGAAGTCAACTTTTGCTGTTGCTGTGAGAGAGCTAGGATTTCACCAGTGAAATTGTTACCAGCTTTGCTTAGTTAGAGAGCAAAATTGCAACTGAAAGCATTCTTGCTCTATTCTAAGCAACCAAATAACTTTTTAAAATTAATCTTTAATTGTTCCCTTTCACTATAACTTAAGATTGACTCTTGTGTAAATAATTAAAAAACCCACTGTTAGTAAGGAAACTATCAAACAATAAATGGCATGGCAGACTTCAGTGTTGTTCCTTCTCTGCTATGGTTTACAAACCAGAAATTGAAAATTTGTAAGTAATAACTGTAGGACATAACTAAAATTTTCATATGCCAATTTTAGAAAAGTGCAAGGGAGAAGTGGAACTGAAATCTCTGAGATTGGGTAATGATGCATAAAACATAAGAAGATACTTACAGGTCAGAAAAATAAAACACCCTTCTGATTTGATATGTTTGTAGACAAGGGACTTGTTAAATTTACTCCAAAATTTATCACACTAAATGGTAGAGTAGATTTTGAGAAATGAGCAAAGAAAAAGATACTTGCAATGAGTTTAAGACTGTCAGTTACAGAAATTCTGAGATACTGATTTCTGTTTTTTCTTTCACAATGCCTCTAGATAGTCAGCTTACTTCTCTTTTATGTTCTCAAGTTTTAGGGAAGATTTCTATTATGATGACACTGCTGGATACTTTGTTCTTGGAGGCAGTGGATATGTAAGTGGTATTGAAGCATTCTTTGGACCTGTGAAATACTATCGTCTCAATGTGTTGGAAACAGAACAGGTAAGCAAAAGCACTGTTTGGCAATGTTTGAATATTAGCAGCCAACTATGGCCGTATTTTATCTTTTTTAACTGGAGTTCTTACCAAGTGATAAACTAGCTATGAAACACAGTAGTATCTGGGAACACATTAGCTTTATTAGCAATGTTAGTTGCCACTTCAAATGCTAAAGGATAATATTTGGGGCAGTGAGTGTGTAAAGCAATGTTCATAAGTCTATATTTATAAGAACTTATTTTCAGTATTGCTTTGTTCTCAGTTTCTGATGATACAGTATTGGACACATTTGATTAATCTGTGGGTTAAAATGGGTGGTAAAAGTCACATGGGATTGGTCAGTTTTGGAAGTTCATCCATGATTTTTGGATTATGGTGACTGTTTGAAGTCAAAGTCTGTTGCAGCCAGCATCAGGTTGTCTGACACATAATGTGCCAGATAAACTGATTGTAGTGAATATCTGTTTCCTTTTGTTATTTACCCACGATGCTTCTTTCTAGCTGAACACAGACAACAACAGATACTGGGGTTGACATTTATCCATCATTTGCCTTTTTATAGATTTCTAATCCTCTTCATGACAAAGACACGGTGGAACAAATTGAACGCTACTATGAGAGATGTATGGACATTCAAGAAATAGTTCATGAGTACAGATACATTGTAAGGCAAGGCGAAAAAGCTCACAGAAGTTGTAAGTGTTGATCTACGACACAGGAATTTTAAACTGTCATCCTTGGAGACCTGTTTTCTTTCCTTTTAAAAGAATCTGGAAACTTAATTCAGCCATAACAAGAAAAAAATGCAATTTGTAGAGTTTAGCTTTGTTACTGGTAGCTAAAACTGTGGTTTTGTCCCTGCAAATACTTTTGTACCATGGAATACAAACTTTAATCATCCTGATATGTCTCCTCTAATAAGACAGGTGCATAAAGGGACAAAAATACTTTCAAACTTACATGTAGTCTGTACAATTGCCTTTCTTCCGTTTCTTTTTCAAAATGACCCTAAAGGCAAATGTATTTTAAGCGTTTTCCCAAAAATAGATGAGTTTTGCAGGAATGTTTCTGCCACAGTTGCCTAAGTGTCAGTAATTAACAGGTTTATACCAAAGTATCCGTGAAATACTTTAGTGAAAGACTTTTGTGAAACTACTGTACCTTAAAATGTGTGCTGAAATGGAGCTTATGTTTCTAATTAGCAGTCGATTGCATGCGTTGTGACCAGAGTATGGAAGAAGAAATCTTAATGTATTTTTAAGTAGCCTGTGCTAGCTGTAGGGGTTTTTAGTAGTGCTGTGTGTCAAGAATGTGCTCATCTTGTCCATGACTTTTAATTTACTCTAGAAACATCTTTTTTCCTACCGGTAGCTTTTCAAGTTTTCAAGTCCGGCAAAGTCAGCTTTCATATCTTAAATGTGTTGTTTTCTCTAGGTTACTATGAAAACTATTATTTGGAGCTGATTCACAAATATGGAGAAATATCCAAATGTGATGCCTTCATGTGGGGAAAAGAGCTCAGGGAAAAGTACCACACTTTGTTCAAACTGTTACAAGAGGTAGACTTCAGTGGTCCAGATGGTAATTATGAGGGTCTTTTATTGTTCTTAAATAACTCCACAATATATGTCATGTAAATTAGTTGCCTTTGACTTCAGTTCACGTGTTATGCATTTTTTTTCACATCAGCTAACTTAGTAAAGGAGTGTCATGTAGCTTATGTGTTGCGATATGCTGCAGATGAAAGGATGGCTTTTTAGGTAGAAGGAATCATAGAAATATCCTTATGTTTTTAGTGGTTAAATAGTTTGAGGCAGTCTTTTGGATTTTTATTCACCCTTCCTGTTCAATAATACCTTGTATTTTGGTTGAATTTTGGTTGTCTGCATTGAGAATACCTTTCAGCATGAGAAATAACAGAATTTGTCTCAGTCCCGTTAACTTAAGGAGGGGAAATCCATTCCTAATTTTAACTCTAGCAATAACTGTGCCTCCTATATTTTATTTTTAATGTTACAAGATGGAAGTGATCCAGTTGTAGAAGTTGGCCGGAGGATATTTGAGAAGGTTGTGAAAGGTCTTTCCAGTGCCAATGGCCTCAGCAATATGGGCTCCTCTCTCCCTCTCCTGATGGATTCCAGTTGTTGTGGATATCATAAGGCTTCCTATTTCCTTGCAGTTATATTTGAAACAGGGCTCGGTGTGTCTGTGGATCATATAAAGGTAGTATATTTAATATGTGTGGTTATGTCTGTGAAACTAATTACCTTTAAGAGCAATTTAGAAATGGGATGAATTTATGATCAATTGAGTTTAAAAAATTGAAATGGCCTCCAGATCCAGTCAGTGGTTGAAAGGATTCCCCAGTAAAGCTACTTGTAAATAACTTTAAGGCAGTGATGTCTTTATGAGGTCTTGATGGTTGGAATCTTTATCCTGCTCATCCAGAACAAGGAAAGCAATGATTTAGTAAGACCTAAAAATGGTGGCAAAGTGAACCATAAAGCATAGAAAGTACAGCTTTTTCTAGTCACTGTGGAGCTAGGATGAGGTAATAGCCCTTGAGACACCCACAGTCATTTGTAGATGGGTAAGAAAAAAGTCTTACATCAGGCAAATCTCATAAAGTGGAAAACGTGCATAGTACGGTCAGGAAAGAAGCCCTTTTTTACAGTGTGCAAAAATGTGGCACTGAGTATATTATGGTCAAATGATTAAGGGTAACCAAAGTGGAACAGTTTTCATTTGGAAAAAAGTGACTGTGCTTCAGCTGAGCAACTGCAGAGTATGTGAACTTGTGACCTTTTAGGCAGGTTGCAGATAACTGAAATGTTTCCATGCGATTCAGTTTCAAGGTCAAATTAAAGGGAGGGGTTTATATGTCAGGGGAAGAGGGCAACACTAAAATTACCAACAGATATTTCATTGTGATATAATAGTATAATATAAAACACTCATAAAAAATTGCCAGTCTGCCTGTTGTGGTTACAGGACACTAAATCGGAAGAAATTCTGAGAGGGCAATCAGAGACCAATCTCACCTGCAATTCCTCAAACACAAGAAACCTTAGACAAAACCCCTTTTTATACCCTAATGAGGGAGTATAGCTAGTGGTAATTATGGAGGCTGAGTCATTTCATCATTGGATCTGCTTAAGATAGTGCAGGAAATAATTTAATATCCAGCACAAATGGGACACCATTGTTTTTAAATCTATGCAGGTGAAAAATAATAGTGGTGCTGAAAATGGTTTGGGGCAAATGTGTGTTACATAGACCAATTAACATGTATGTCAAGGGAGATTTGTACTGAAACCTTATCAGCCACAAGTCCTGTCCTACTAGTTCTGTCAGATCCCTAGGGTAAGGTTCTAGGGTAAGTGCTATTCGTTAACTTCCTATGTTTCCATTGAATTCAGTGTGAAAACTCCACTTGGCATCAGTGGGACTAGTTAAGTCACTGCTGGATATAAAAAGTGTCAGAGTATAAACAACACTGTGATAAAATGACATTAAAAAATTGCTGCACACTTAGTGGTGACAAAGTGCAATACTTGAAAAGTATTTAGAGTCTAGTTTTTCTTTCAAGTCTTTCTACACATAGATAAGACACTTTAACTACTTCAGGGCTGGGCTGTTCTTTCTGTAACTATATGGTATACAGTTACATGGTATAGCTAGTATATCAGCTACCAGTATGAACACTCTTTTCCCTGTAAATCTCCTGGAAAGTGCTAAACTTGTGAGATGTGCAGTGAATTCATTCTTGTTTATGTCTGTTGATTTTTGTCAGGGACTGCTGTATAGTTTGGTTGGCGCTCAGGGGAATGAGAGACTTGCTATGATGAATCTTGGCTATAAGCATTATCAAGGCATTAATAACTACCCACTTGATTTGGAGCTGTCATATGCTTATTACAGTAATATTGCCATAAAGACATCGCTGGATCAACACAATATAAAAGGGGAACAGGTAAAAGAGTTATAACTGTATCTGAATTTGTTTTCTGTGCAAATTATTTTTCACATATTAAGATTAATTGTGTGGCCTGAACATTTTTGTCTTGATTTACAAATATTAGCTCATCTGATTCATGCCTCTGCCAATGGCAGAGGTGTTGGACTAAATGATCTTTAAAAGTCCCTTCCAACCCAAATCATTCTATGATTTGATGATTGTTACAAAATCCCCCAAATTATATGTAGGTATCATTACTTTGTTTCTTAGCCAGGGGGAATCAAAATCAAAATTAGGCTCAAATCCTCAGAATTGTCCACATGCCTATCTTTCATTAAAGTCCAGTTGCTATTCTTGGGCTCTAATTCCTCACTCAGATTTTTAATTATGAATATAATTGGATGTGTTTATTAAGCAACTGATCTACTATTTTAATAGTCAAACATAATGAAGTTCATGCAAGAGATGAATTTTCCTCTCCATACTTATACATTTTCTATAATGAAATGTAATTGCTTGGTTGTTAAATAGTTACCTGATAAAGTTACAATAAAATGATTTTAGAGTGAGCTGCTAAAGAAGAGGTAACACAACTTTATCTGTGAAGAATGTTCAGGATAGGTTAGTGCTAGAATCCTGGCTTATCAGAAAGAATGACTATTGTACAGAAAATAGATTTTGATTGCTGAAGAACTAAAAATCAGCAGACGTACCATAGAGTTCTGTAGGGCAGATCTTCATCAAGCTTTCTGCCAGCTTTTTTTTATCTTTTGAAAGAGATTTTTATAGAAAGTAGGAAGTCTTAAAAGGCTTAAAAGCACTTCTTTGTCATGGTTAACTGCTTGTAAAACTAGATGGATTGGGGTTTCTTTTCAGTAGTTGGTGTCATGGTGTACCTTTCCAGTGTAGAGTGGACTTACAGTTTTGTACTGTAACAACGTAATAAATGTTTTTTACACTGAATGTAAGCCTAGGTAATGGACTGGTCATCAGAGGAGTGATGAGAATTTTAAAACCTAGAATGGATCATGAATTTTTAGAGATAAGCAGGAAATGGAAAACATTTTCATTTTGGTAGCAGATGTGTAAATTCATTGTGTAATAATTTTTTTCCTGTTCACTTACTTTTCAGGCATTCGTTGAAACTATAAGACTGATGGATGATGAACTGCTAAAAGCTCAAACAAAAGAAAATGGTGATGTCTTTATGTGGTTAAAGCACGAAGCAACAAGAGGAAATGCAGCTGCACAGGTATAAAGTAATAAATTTCCTGTTTCTTGGTTTTAGACACACATCGGGTATGTACATCTGTAGGACTGATTTGATTTGATATGATTTGATTTGATATTACTACAGAGTAAAGCAGACATATGTTTTCTCTTTCTACCCAGAATTACTTCTTTTTATGAGCTTGAACTATTTCCCATGTTTCTGTCTGATAGTGTCCATTAACCATGCAAGAGCTGGAACAATGATGCTAGGCAAAAGGGAAGAGTTGTCAAGTCTTGGCAACCTCCTTTTCTGATCCTTTTCACGGGGTTTGTATTTGATACAGTGCAATTACTGCTGCTGATCTGAGACCAGGAGCAATATATATAATACTGAGCCATTTACATGCATCCAATCTGTCTTTATCACTTATCTCTCCACTTAAATCAATCCAGACTTCTGTGATACTGACAGCTGTAAAAATATCCCTGCTCTAGATTTAATATCAGTACATTCCACCACTGGGAAGCCCTCTGAATATTCCTGATAACCAATTGTTTTCGGACTGTTGAGGATATGTAACTACATACTATGCATACATTTGAAATGCATCTAAGCTGAAGAAGTCTGCTCCTGCAATTCCAGTTTCAATACTGGCATTTATAACATTACTGCTTATGTTGTTTTCTTTTAGCAACGGTTGGCTCAGATGCTGTTTTGGGGCCAACAAGGAGTGGCAAAAAATCCTGAAGCTGCAATAGAATGGTATGCAAAGGGTGCAATAGAAACAGAAGATCCAGTGTTAATATATGATTATGCCATTGTGTTATTTAAGGTAAGTCAAGTTTCATATTTTCACTTCAAAATAATCATTCCTATGACATGATGTTTCAAAGTTGTCTGTAGTGAAGACTATATAGAAGCGCTTTTAGATTTACTCTGAAAATCCATCAATAGACACGAAACTAATGTTGCTTTTTATCAGAAAGGCACAAAATTTTAAAAAGAGGTGGTTAAAAGCAGTTTAGTCACTTTTTTCTGAGCCAGATTCAAGATGAAAATACCACCCAATTAGTGAGTCCTAATTTTTTCTAATGTCTTGTCACCTCAAAAATCCAACCAGCTAGTAGGCATAGGCCTTGGTATAGAAATGTAGGTAAAAATTTGATCTTTTCTTAGAATACCCTTTATTAGATCTCTGGGATTATTTTTTTTTTAAGTTGGAATTAAATTGTCTCTACACACAGTTAGTTCTTCCCTGCTAGAAGCAGTAGACAGCAGAGGCTAAACTGAAGCATAACCGAGCCCACCTGAGTCAGATAAGGTATATCAGCTGAGCAGTGTCACCCATAAAACACTCAAGAGCATTAAAGGTTAGAGATATTAGAGAAGAACCATTAAGTCTTCATCCCATTCCTTTGACAGTGCAGAGTTGTTCTCTACAAAATGCTTGCTTTAGTTTTGCTTGTGTTGATTTTGATCACCCATAATCTGTTTGACCTGTGTTTGGAATTAATTTATATCATAAGCATGATATCTGTGTATCTCCTCTGGAGACACTTTGACATCCTTTTTCAGGAAAGCTGAGAGCTCTTACTGTGAGCAACCTATGCCCCTTTGAATGCTATTCATTCTTGCTTAGGTGCCAAAAATTAAAGATTTGTGATATTATTTACCCATAAAAATCACTTGAATATATTGGTGAAGTAGTTGTTCCTAGACTGAATCACTGAGATTTTGTAAAGCTGTGGAGGAGGGATGAACACAAAGCTGCTTGTTTTGTTGTAACTGTTTAAAGCCAAATGACACCTAGTAAATAATAGTATCAGTGTCAAAAGACATTTTGAATCTGCACAAGTGAATTTTTATCAGCCTGCATTTGATTGTTTCACATACACATTTCCTAGGGCCAAGGTGTGAAAAAGAATATGAAACTTGCCTTGGAGTTGATGAAGAAAGCAGCAGCCAAGGTAAAATGCAATAAATATTTTACTGTAGAAGTCTTATGCCAGGTGCTAATAATAATAAACTTTGATTTATATAAACTTGATTTATATAAAATGCCTGTTACCATAATTCTGTGTAAATACTGGTTGCTTATTCAGTGTCTTCACCATGAATGGCAAAAGCATTATTTTCCCAAATTGGGAGACTAGAATTGTGCCTGTTCTATGATTTCTTTGAAACAGGAGAGACTACCTGTTCTACTGTCTGTTTGGGAAAGGCTTGAATAAAATGAGAGGCTTTCATGCTGTGATCAAAATTCCCTTGACTCAGGATCTGAGGAACAGATATGCAGGAAGAATCTTAGAGGCATCAATTTCCTTATTCTCCTTGAGGTCAGATACTTAGGTTTTTAGGCTGCAGAGCACATTTTCTATACAAAAATAACACCATAATTATTTAAAAGTTTAACTGCTTTTACCTTCTAATGGGTAAGTTAGTAACAGGCTGTCATACATCAAGCTCCATATGATCCACCAGTTTATGCAAGGAGGTGGTGACTTATTGCAACAAAAATAAAAACTATCTCAAAGAGATTTTCTCCTCTTGATCCGTAATTATTGATGCAAAGATGCAATTTGGCAATAGCAAGTAGCAATATCTTAATCAGATCTGTATGATGTTGGTCAAATGCAATTTGAGAGCAGCATTAAAAAGGTCTGTGTTCATTGCTTTTTATTCTTCAGAAAATGTTATAGTTTAAGTGAAGTGGGTTCTCTAATTGCTAATCCTGCCAACTGGGTTCTGGGAGTTCACAAGAATAAGTGTCCTGTTTTATCCTTGCAGAGGAAACAGGTGAAAAAATGGTCACAATTTGTTCTTGTCAACAAGTGAAAATCTGAATGCAGACACAGCTGAGATGAATAAGACACTGTACCCTTGTTCCTCACTCTAAATATGAGGCCACAAGGAAGAATAGTGGGGGGAAAAAAAGTTAGCAAACCTTTATAACCCTTAGTTTCAGAAGTGACCCAGAGCAGAATCAAGTGTGTGACCTGAGGCTGCTCTTTTGCTTCCATCAGGGCTTGCCCCAGGCAGTGAATGGATTGGGATGGTATTACCACAATTTTAAAAGAGACTACAGAAAAGCAGCCAAACACTGGTTAGTTGCTGAAGAATTGGGAAATCCAGATGCATCATACAACCTTGGTGTCCTATATTTAGATGGGATTTACCCTGGAGTACCTGGTAGAAATCAAGTGAGTAAACATTTAACGGTACTATTTCTTCCATTAGGAACCAGTTTAGAAGTTTTTGCTTCATCCTTGAGACTTCTGTGTTCACTCTGAGTTGGATTTTGGTACCTTTTATCACAAAGAAAGGTTTTACTGGGGGATTCCGTCAGATTCCTTAGAGATGTTACTCAAATAGTCAAAATTATGTGCATGTGTTTGTACTCCCTTCATTTAGAAACAAAACAGGTTCAGATTTTGTTCCAGTGACTGCATCTCCTTTCCTACTTCTAGTGACAGCAGCCAGGAAAGATAGTGTGTGCTCTCGCATCATGTGATCTTTTGGTTTCTCTCAGTTTTAGACTGGAAAGTGTATAGGGAAAGGATTCCACAGTAACTGAAAGCAGCACAACCTTGTCCCTGAACTCATGAACAGCTGTGGTACATTCATGTAGCTTCTGCGAACCTCAGAACTGCAGTGAAAGGCCTTCAATCCAGACTTGAAAATGTAACTATTTATTACAGTTCCAGTAGACTGCAGTATTTTATGTTGTCTTTCTGTGAAACAATCCGTTAACTTTTTGATATGTGCAAAATAATTTTCCCCTAATAGGAGGGGTCTGCTTTAGTTATATTGCTTTTAATTAACTAGGTAGTTTATGACCAACAGCACAAATACAGTGAGGTATTAATAAACACAGGCAGACCTCATGCTTGGAGCTAAAAGATGTTTCCAGTGTGGCCTGTGAGTTCTGAGATCTGGATATGCTCCAGACAGTGAGCATTTTTGCTGCCAGCAGCAGTGGTGCTCAACAGCATGTGCATCTGGCAAACACATTTTCCTTTCCAGGGGCCAAAAAACACATTTCAAAGTGGACTGATTGGAAGAGTACACATAAAAGTGCCCAGGTTTCTTTAATCACCAAAGCCAAGGGCAAGGAGAAGTTATGGCTATGAAGGGGACTCTGAAGTCTATACTCAATCACAGAAAACATATATTGATGGTTAATAATTTCCTGAAATAAATTATTTCAGGCTGTATGCTGTTTTGATTTACTTTATAGACTACTGTTTCTGAGGGTAAAACATGGAGAGCCACGCAACCCTCCCACTTCTGCCGTTCTGGCCCTGCTTACTCAACCTCTGTTATCTTCTATAAACCAGTTTCAAAGATTTGAGCACGGTGGTTGGGCACTGCTGGACATACTGAGCATTGTTGCTGCTCCACGGCTGTCACTTGGCATCAGCAGTGCAAAAGTCCTGTTCTCCGGGATCCCTTGTTAATCTTCCTACTAGTGAATAACTGATTTTACTTCTGTCAGTGCGTACAAGACTTTTATGCTACCAGGTGTTAGTTACACATTTAGACACTTTTCTATTTTTTGTTCCTTATATTACCAGATTATATATTTTTCAGAACTTTTTCTGGCCTAAACTATTAAAAAGTTAGAAGAAAGGAATTAATTTCATCTGAGTACATTAAAAGTAGCTAAACTGTCTTACCTTCATTAGCCAATTGCCTATTTTAATTCATTTGATGAAACAAGTCCTGAGGGAAAAAAACTCACTAAATATTAGTAGTGCAGAGTTGCTAATTGTCTCTTGTTTCTTCACAGACAGTTGCTGCACGATATTTCTATAAAGCTGCCCAAGGAGGACATATAGAAGGGACTTTACGGTGCTCTCTGTACTACATCACAGGAAATATGGAAGACTTCCCTAGAGATCCAGAAAAAGCTGTAATGTAAGGAATGAGACCATTGACTAAATGTCAATATATTTCTGATGTGAATATTTTCATTACTGGTGATTCTAAAGTCCACAGTCTAAATAAAGTCTTGTACTTCACAGTGCTTACCTCCTTGACAAAAGGTTCTTTTACGGTAATGTTTGATCTGCATGAGTATGTGTATTATTTAAATGACCAGTAGATTCTGAGAGATATTGGTTGCTTCTAGTACTTTTTATGTTTTCCAGAACAACTTGTAGGGGTTGTATCAAACAACTTGGAAAGGCAAAGCCTTGCTTTTTTTGATTTTCAAGAAATATTAGACTCCTGATGTGGTAGAACTGGTATTTTGCATGGAAAAAAAGGCAGATAACTATTGATAGCACTCTTTAACTTGCGTTTGTTTTCTCAAAAAAAATTGCCAAGAAAAAACCAGGATGTCTCTAATATGCTCGTAGAGATAAATGGACATCATGTTCTCATTCAGTCAGTTGTTACAAGGCTGATACAGCAATTACAATTAAATCTCATTGTTTGTCTTACTGAAGGAGTCAGAAGGTGATCCCGTATCCTTTTGTGTTCTTTGAATCTGCTTGAGTTGGGATAACATTACTGGAGTACAACTGTTTATTTTTTGTTTGATTGTTTCCACAGATGGGCAAAACACATTGCAGAGAAGAATGGCTACTTAGGTCATGTAATCAGAAGAGCTCTCAATGCTTATCTGGAACTTTCGTGGTATGTTTCTCCTATTCCCTTTAGTTTATTTTCTATTTTTCATTTACTTATAACATGATAAAATAATTAATATTTGGGATCACCTCAAAATAAAAAAGAAATAGTAGCATCACTGAAATCAGTTGCAAAACATCCATGGACATAAAGGGAAGGAGGAGTTGACCCAAAGCATAATTCAACAGTTCTGATGGAATCAAGGGAAAAATAAGGAATTTGTAAAGTGAAATAGTTGAGTCAGCTGATTGTGGTTTTCAACCCATAATATTGTGGCATGTGATGTGGACTGGATTAACCAGAGGAACACCTTTCACGTTTAATATTCTCTTTGTTCCAAACCCCATATTTTGCTTGCAATGAGCCAGTCAAGAGGTTTCAAAATAGCCTCCAGGTTAATGCTGTAGGCATAAGCATCAGATACATGTGCAGGCATCAGACTGTCATATGTGATTAAAACAGTGACTCATTTAGTCCTGCAGTGTCCCCTGCAAGTACTTAATTAATGCTTCAGGCTTAGGAGATCTACAAAGAACTGTCAGTGGACTGTTCTGGAATAAACCATTCCTAGAAGTGTCTTTTTACTCAGTCCATCACAGACATTTCTTCTGAGGCTTGAGCTCAATTTTCAACTCTGAAAAACTGTTGATATTTTTGTAGTATGTTGTGTTGTACAAGCCTGTGACTCTGCCCAGCTCACTTTGCAGTAGCATAAATGTCCACAGGTAGGTTACAGGTAGAGCATTAAGGTTCCAGAAAGTCTGGGCTCAACAGCTAGGAGGAAAAATCTGCTGGAGCACCACTTAAGATGCCAGTGATTGGGAGTGTTTGGGTAGTTACTTATCAATACTGGTCCTACTCGTCTCTGGGTTTAGGAGTATGTTCATGTTGTAATGTTTGCTTTTGAACAATTCTTCATGTACCTTGCATAGGTGTAGATTGTTACACTGCCAACCAGACCAAGTAATATGTGTTCCTCAGTCATTGGTGTTTGCAGATGTGTTTTGCACATCTGTCAGTACATGGTACTGGCAGTTTGATCTTCAAAGGCTGATTTAAAGGCTTTAAATGTAATTTCTTTTCTGAATTACCCTGTGAGACCTAAGAATCAGATGAATCAATTTCTCAGCTTAGGAATCCCAAATTCTTTCTGTAGTCTCAGGTCTCCCTTGCCCTAGATGTTTTTGTAGGGCAAGTACAAGGAGTAATTTGTAATCTTGCAGGAACAGTTGGGAAACAGTAGGTGACACCTGCTAGTTCTGCAGGAGTGAGATGCAGGAGAACGGCTTTCACAATTTCATTTAAAATTTCTTTGCTTAAGCACCTACTCTTGAAGTCAAATGTGTATTTGACTGTATTCGCTTCCAGTATAACAAGCCATTGAAACCTGAAACTTGCCACGGTATTAGCTTTGTGTTGTGGGGAAAATCGTTGGAAGCATGACCCTTTAATAGGAAACTTCAGTAGGAAAAAAGTACACCAAGTGGATTTTTTGTTTATCTTGTAATTTTGAAGGTACACACGTTATTTTAAAGACTTCTTAATTTTAATTGTGTAGTCTTCATAATATAGAGTAGATGAGTGACAGAGAATATGAGAGCTGCTCTCCTCTAGTATCACAATACCAAATTGCTATACTGCAAATGCATTATTACCTTTTATTAGTTGTTTTACAGTCAGTGAGGTGCCGAGAGTCTCTAAAGAGATCGAGATATGTTTTATTAACACATTCAAATACATTGAGAGACAAATCTTGTTTCAAAAAGCCCATAGGCTAAAAAGACAAGACAAAACAAGTCATATAAATAACACAGTAAAGCATACCGAAGAAGTATTCAGGTGAATGTTAGACAGATACATACACAGCTAAGTTAATTATGGATTTTTTTTTTAAATAGAAAAAGAGCCTTTTAAGAATGTTTTATCTGAAACATTTAGATAGATAATTGGGCTTACTATCAATTCTCCTTTATCGTCTGCCTGGCGCTTAGAGTAAATGCACACTCCAGCTATTCTAGCTGCAATGCAAGAGGGAAAAGGCTGCAGATTCTTGAGGTCCAGCATGGCTGGTTATGCCAAGCACTGCCAGTATATGTCGCTGTTGCATGGGTTTCCCAGCCTCTTGCTCTGAAACTGTACCAAAAGTTTGCTTGTAGGTGATTTTATAAATTTGTTTAGTGGTTTCAGGGGTTTTTTTCACTGTAACTAAAATGCATGTTATTTTTGCTAGATTTTTCATTAATTTATTTTATCTAACATTAGGCATGAAGCTCTGCTGCATTACGTTTTAGCGGCTGAAACTGGGATTGAAGTGTCGCAGTCAAATTTAGCACACATCTGTGAAGAAAGACCAGTGAGTAATTGTATTCACAACTTATTATCCCAAAAGGAACACTCGTTAATAATAGTGTGATCCTAATCTCTTACCTGTGATGTTAAAGAATCAATTATTTTCTTTAAAGGACCTAGCAAGGAAATACCTAGCAACTGATTGTGTTTGGAGATACTACAATTTCTCTGTTTCTCAAGTCAATGCCCCATCATTTGGTATGTATAAGGAATTCTTTCTGAATTTTAATTTTGCTTTTTTTTAAATTTCAAAAACTGGGTTTGTCACAACTTCTTTGTGAGTGAGCAAGTTAAGGGAAGATTAATCCCTGTTAATCATACATTTCCTTTCTAATGTTTTGATAGGAATTTCAGGGGAAAAAAGGTGGTTTACATATTGTGTTTCAGCACATCTTCTCTGAAAATTTCCTTCTTATGGCATTAAATGTATAAAATTTGAATAAAATAAAATAAAAAAGCTAAGCCCTGAGGAGGAGCTAGATATTTAGGAGTTTGAGCAGTTAACTCAGTTTAAGGAGTTTAAAGTTTAAGAAAGAAAAATAGTGGTAGACTTTAGGAGCTCCTGCTGTTTAGTTTATTGAAGGGAAAATCCAAAAGCAAATATACTTCTGTATCTTAATTGAGTCATGAGAAACTAGTAAAGGCTAAAGGATTCCTTGTCTAATTTATTACTAGTTTTTCTGTCAGGGTACAGAGTTTATCAATGTTGTCAGAGCTTACCTTGGGGAACTAAAGGATTCTCTGTTTAAAAAAAAGATCTATTTATGTATAAGTTACATTCCTCAGGCCTTAAACTTTACTATATCTATGACTTTAGTAACTGAGCCATTTTGGTGCCTTTGAAAGCATTACTGAGTATTTGAAAATACTGATCTGATTGTCTCACAAGAGCATTTAAGTGGTTTGTAATAAGCACGTGAAAAAGTGGAGTGCAAAAATAATTCAAGCTATTAATTTAAATACATACTGTGGAAAATTTAAATGTGTGGAAACTGAACATTGATACAGCCTGAGGCCACAGGAGCTGACAAACCCTCTTAACTTTCCTGAGGAGTTTGTAGGCACCTTACCAAGGTGCAGTTTGGTTGACTCTTCAGTAGATCCACTGGTACAGTCTTACATTAGAGAAATTTCTGAAGGTCAGACTCATGCGGTGGGACTGTGATTCCATTCAAGTAAAGGAGAGAAGACTTGCTGGGTTCAGCAGAGGTAGAATTTTATTACTTTATCTCTCCCTCACATCAGTAACAGAAGGGGAGTTTTATCTCAGACCCTTCTCTGCAGTAGTGGAAGATCAAATCCCCAGTGTAGGGCCTGGGATGAAGAGTCTAACCCTGGCAGTGGATATTTCCAGGGCTACCTTATCAGTGTAATGCAGGGTGACCTCAAGTCCACTGCCTGTTGCAGAGTGCACTCCAGGCCAGGCCTAGAATGATGCCATTGGTATAGTTGAGGGGATCCCTGTTCTTCATGATTCACTACAGCCTTCATGGCCTTCCACTCCTCATCCATGCCAGCCCGTCCATGTAGCCTTTCTGCCTTTGCTGTTGGGTTGGTAACTAACTTGCTTCCTGGAAGGGCTCTGCTATAGTCCACTGCAAAAAGCAGGTGGGATTTCTAGGCAGCTGCTACAGACACACAATGCAAGATGTAGAAATGTTTCAACCCATTTGAGGAATGTTTAGGTCAGATAAGTGTAGACACAGTCGTGGGAGTCCTGCAAGTTTTTAAACCCCTTAGCATAGCTTAATGCAAAGTCATGCCTTCTCTTTTGATGCATTTCATTACTGTGCAATATCACAGAAAGATGTTTATCAAGTTTTTTCTGGACATTGATTCCGTCTAGACCATGAGAAATTTCATCCAGGATAAATATTTTCGGTGGGAGACTGATGTAAAGTATCCACAGAGACAACCAGAGAGAAAGAGTACCTTTGTTTTTTGGTATTGTGCTTTGAATATAATTACTGTTAACTTCTCCATCACATTAATAGTTGGTTAATTCTATTCCTACAAATATTCTAAATGATCTTCTACTGGTGTCTTCCACAGCTTATTTGAAGATGGGCGATTTCTACTACTATGGTTACCAGAACCAGTCTAAAGACCTGGAGCTTTCAATGCGGATGTACGCACAAGCTGCACTGGAGGGAGATTCACAGGTGGGTCTGCAGTTGTGAAGTGTTTATAAAACACTGGAGTTTAGAACAATCTGAGAATTTAGCTGAGACCGGTTCTTCTGCTTGGCTACATCTGCACCGAAGAAACCTGCTAGAATAAGTTACGATTATTTCAGAATACCTTGTGAGTCAGTAGTTGCTGGTTCATGATAAAAGAAGGTAAACTTAGCGCAGATGGATAGTCCTTAATCAGCTAAATGTGAGTGGCCTAATTCAGTGCTACCTACCTTGGTACAATTGACCCAGTTGTGACCTTGGCATTTTTGCTGTTTCAAAGGGAAGAATTAATAGACTGCTGAGTTTTATCCCAATCCTATCCCCTGCCATTTTAGGATATAAAAAAGAAGACTGACCTATTTCCCTTGGTATATTGAGTAAATCCTAGGGTGAATTTTGTTTGCCACAAAGGTTTCATCTTAAAATGCTTTGTAAGTAAAAGATTCACCATGTCACATTATCAAAGACATACAGTGTTTCAACACTTTAGTTTCCTGTCCTCAGACCCTCCTGAACTGTCCTGGTTGTAATGTTCTGCTCTCCCTGTCCCTATGCCAGTATCTCCAGCCAGTATCTTGTATGTGAAATTATTAGAGGTAGCATAGTTGGGTTCTGTTTTGAGGATATTGGGACAAGACATTAATGCTAAACTACCAAAGGAGAGAGGAGATGCATGAACATTTACTTTAAAGTATGAAAGCCAAACTGATAGGGAATCTGTAATATGTCTCATGTGTGTTCATTTTCATGGCTCTGAAGAGACATAGGGAGGCATAAGACTTGTCCAGGTAGGCAAAACTGTAAGACTAAGGACTTAGATTGTCGAAGGAAATTTCTGCTCTCGCTTTCACTATTCAGATGCTGTTGATCTGTAGAGCTAGCTGGGAATTGCACAGAACAGTAATCCATTTCTGCTTTCAGTCTGTATTTTCATATTAGATGAAAGATGACAGTTTGATATGGTGACTGTGTTTAAAGAGCAACTAAAAATAATAAAGCTCATGTCTTTTTCCTGATGGTTTCTAAGAAAATAGTGTCACAATATCTAAATGGTTCTTTTGCATTTTCAATATTTACCTGCGTATATGGTTAGGGGAAAAGGGTCTCATAATTATTCAGTGAATATCACATTATATTCAATGAATTTATAGAAGACAGTTACAATTATTTAGATTCTTGATGTTTAGATATACATAGAAAATTTGAAGCATGCATGCTTTTTTTGCTGTTAGGGTTTCTTTAATTTGGCCCTTGTCATAGAAGAGGGCAACTCCATACCTTCCTACATTCTGGATCACTTGGAAATTGATCAAGCATTGCATTCTAGTAATACATCACTTCTTCAGGAACTTTATTACAGGTGAGTCTTTTTTCCCCTTAATCAGCATCTTCTGATTTTCCACATAAGTAGCATTTGCTCTGGAGAACAGCAACTCCTGTAATAATTAACTTGGTTCATTTGGATGATTTAAGACAGGTTAAGGTCAACATACTGAAAATGCCTAAATTCCCTAAATATGTTTCAGTTTATGCCTGTTAAAGAGACATGACTATATGTGGTTACCTGGAATAACAGGGACTGGATTTAATGATCCAGGAGGTCTTTTCCAGTTCACTGTATTTAAGTTCCCAAGTTAAGCACTGGTGGTTTGTGTGCAGTTCAAACCAACATTTCAATGATAAATATAGCATAATTTAATACAGAACTTTAAAGTGTGTAACTGGGATAATAGCAGTCCTTCCTTAATGATTCTGCAAAGATGTTCCAGCCTGTTACAGATACTGTGGCACAGAGCATTAGATTTCTGAGAAGGTTACAGGTCTGCTGCCTGAACTAACTACCTGTGCCAGCACTATTCATGCACAAACCACCTAGTGAGCTCTGGTTCTGGTACAGAACTTGGGTTTCCTTTACCTGGGTAAAGCAACATGCATTGGAAAGCACAGTGGAAATGGGAAGCTTATGCTTTGGTGGATTTGCCTTTCAAATATTTAAAGAAGGAGAAGCTAACATTTCATACATGACACTGTGAACCAAGAAGGAGTGGTTTGTCATCTGTGTTGCTACTGAGTGTTGTGTGACTCCAAAAAAGTGGAGATGATACCAACATTAAAACCTCATTTGTCTATTCACCAACAATCTGCTGAAATTGTTCTGCACTGCAGTTAGCCTGAACTTGTACCCTAAATTACTGTCAGTCTGTATGAGACTGCTGGTTAGATAAACAGGGGTTCTGGAACATCTGGGATTGTAAGCTTGAGTCTGAATTCTGCCTTCACTTGGGCTGAATCCATCTGCTTTGCTGTGAGAGTAATTCCAGAGTTGACCGTGCTGAAGGGTTTTTCCGTCATCATACACTTGTCCAGAAGAGCATGTACTTTTATATATTTATATATATATTCATATATATAATTTATAACTTTACATATGTATTTATAACAATTTATATAGAAAATTTGTATTTCTATATATACACACCCCCCCCTCCTTCCTCAGCTTGGTAAAAAGAGTCAATTTAAGCTTAAAATATGTGCCTGTGATTTAACTTTAACTCCTCTAGTAGGTGAAGTCCTAATTGATAGAACTGAGAGAGCTGCTCAGCTCACCCCCACAGGAGGTACCTTGTGCTAGTCAGCTAAAGCACCTTCAAGCTCTAACTGCATCCTGTTGTACTCCATTGTCTCTAAAGGAGGTTTAGGCACCAGCATCCTGCTTAGGCAACTAAATTTTGTACATCTAATCTTAAATCAAGTCCTACTGCTGTTGATGCACATTAGTAGAACTTTTACTCTGACTGCTTGGTAAGCATAGCTTGGATGCTTAGACCCATTGCTGACTAATAAGAATATAAAAAATACACTCCTAGGGTAATGTATTTCTTGCTTAATAAGTTTAATCTGGAATTTCTCTGTGTTTTTCTTCACCATCTGTGAAGTAGTGATGATGATCTTTGTTTTCTGGGTTACTGAGGTTTTCTGCAAACCCATTGAGATTCCCAGATGACTGATACCACAAAACCGTAGAAAGGACTAAGGAGTTGTTTTAATCTTCTTCTTCTAGGTGTTGGAATAGTAGTAACCAAGAATCAATTAGTCCATGCTCATTAGCATTGCTTTATTTTTACATGAGAGTTGTCTGGAACAATATTTTACAGTCTACTCTGGTATGTATTGCTCTTTTAATACATGTACAGTTCATTTGGAACACTGCCTTGGCTTTGCACTGCTCTAATTATGTTTTTAAAATTACTGTCACAGATATACTTCATGGGAACCTTTGTTTTATCGATTCTTGTTGCGTTTGCAGTGCAGTCTTTTCAGTCTTTATCTGGTAAGTATGGGTCACAGCAAAACTGAAGGAAGAGGAGTGATCTTTTTATTTTGGCAAAAACTTCAAAAATAAAAGCAGGAATTCTGGATTTGAGAGAAGTGTCTCTGAACAGTACTTTCTTTGCTAGTCATTTTTTTATTATTGAAAAGGGATGAATGAAGCAAAGCTTAGCTTTAAGCCTGTTGGTTTCTGGAGAATTTCCCTTGATAGAGGAGGTTTATAAAATGGTTAAATAAAAACATTAACTGCATGAGATTATTTCCCATCTCTCAGCATGCAGTATTGTTAATTATATGACTTTGATTTCCTCTGTTGTCTCTGCAATATGCAATGCAACTGTGTTGTCTGTTTCATATCACTGGATCCATTCAGATACAAGGTGGGAGAAAAAGTATGGTTCCAAGAGCTGGTAGTTTGGAGTAATTTAGGAAGAGTCAGTTCAGCCTTTTCTGATGAGTAACAGAATCAGTAAATACATTTAGTCAGGAGTTGCAGACTTCTCCTGTCCTAAACTAGAAAGTTTTGCTCTATGTTGTCTTTTCTGCTGGGATAGAGAATATTAAGGGACAGAAAATCAAATGCCAGACTTCAGTTTGTTAAAACTCACGTCACTTTTTTTACCACATTGAAAGAGATATCAGAGACAAAACAACATTGCTGATGAACAGGGAGAAAACCCCTATCATCACGTGCAAAAATGATGAGGAATCATTTAAAAAGCACTTCCAGCTTCAATGAAGTATTTCATTTCAAATCACAAGACTTGATCTCAATCAGGAAATTGTGAATATGACCAGTTATGAAAATAATTTCTTCCACTAAATAAATTTTCTTACGTTGTGTTTTAACCCCAGTAGGCAGCTTAATATTATGTCAGAAAATAATGTTTTCTGACAGATTTCTGTAATAAAATACAGAAAAAATTACTTTCACGTTGACAACCTAAACCTATAGGAAATAGCATTAAAAAACCCAACACCATTAAATCAAAAGATTATTTGAATTAAGACATGTAGCTGTCAGTGATATGCTGAATATGGGAGTAATTCTGAAATCCTGCTTTCTTTTCCTGCTAGCTATAATTTATGTAAGTAGGGAATCATGCAACATATGTATAAAGTATATAGTTAGATATTCTTCTTTCAATATTTCCTAACCTTTTAATATTATCTTTATATGTAACTTTATATCCACATAATCTTTAAATATTGATTAATAGACTTCCTAGGCACAGTGGACTATTTTTTAATAATTTCTTTTGAAATTTTTCTGAAGCCCGTAATTCTCCTGGAAGAAGATCAGAACCATTGTCAGATGATGCCTCTTCTTCCTCAGGGAATAGCAACGAGGATGCTGCCAGACTTGTACAGCAAGATGGAACTACTTTTTCAAACGATTTAGCACAGCAGGAGTCAAGCCCTCAGAATCCTCTTGTTACAAGCTGAAGTGTAGTTTTCTTAAGGTTGACATCCATTGGGAAGATGAGATATGAGCAACTACAAATCTAAGAACTGGCAACCAACCCTGTACATGGCATTAATAATGCAGTCCAACAGCTGACTGGTAGGGAAATTCACTGATCTGATTTCTCCGTTTTAGAGGAAAACCATCCCTATAATTTATTTAACACTCCAAACAGATAATGCAGAGTATCTCACTATACCAAACACGTGATCATACTGTATGTCATGGAAGGACCTGGAAGGAAATATGCAAAGTCTTTGCTTAATTGAAGAATGAGCAAACAGCCCACAGGTTTTGATGATGAAGTTTTACTTACACATCTAATCTCTTATTAAATTGCCTTTACTGCGTTTGAGCTTATTTATTGGTAAAGTTTCCAAAGTTTTCTAAGTTGGAATCATGGAAATTACATAAAAGTGAAACCCAATGATCAACACTTTCCAAGTTCTGTGGCACACCAGCCAGGACTTCAGTACATGCAATGGTAACATTTAGGGGGGTTGTATTTTATATTGCATCCTATTTTTTCTATGCAAAAAGTGTTTTATTTTGAAAGAAAACACACCAGGATGATTTGCAATATGGTCATAGCATAGTAGTTCTGCTGGCTAAGCCCTAGTCAAAGTTTTACAAGCATCAGCAGTTCCCTGGTGGACACAACAGAGTATTTCCTTCCCTGGCAAGAGCAACTGATTAGAGAAAGTAGCTCCCCTAATGAATAAATAAAAGAATATTTAAGTGTGATCAGGTGACACAAAGGGAACAAACATTTTATTTTTGGATTCTTCCATAGATAACACTGGCAAGGATTTATTTTGTGTTTTACAGTAACTATAAAAGGCACCTATTTAATTTGATAAATGTTGAATGGGATAGATGGATAACATGTATGGAGTGCAAATACCTTCTGTCTGATTTAAAGCTGTCTGTAAAGTGGCTATAGGAAAGGTCTAACCTTTACAGCAGATGTGCAATCACCTCTGCAAAATGGTGTAGATCACAACTATAAATTGCATCAATCTATGCATTATTGAGGGTTAAATCCACTCTCCTTGCACTACATTATTTACTCTTGTAAATAAAAATATTTTTCTAATTCAGCCTGGATGTGGAAGAATTTCTTTTAAAGCACCGGTCGGATAAAATAGTTGCAAATTCTTCTGCTCAGTATTTACATATCTGTTTTCCTAGCTGCAAATGGGACAATCAGCCACGCTTTCTTTGAGGAATACAGTGTTCTCACAGCCCAGACCTGGAAGAGTTTCTGTTTTGTTTTTCAAGCGAGACGTAGGATGTTTCAGTAAAAAAAGAATGATTGAAAAGGAAAAAAAGCTCTGGCCTTCAAGAGAGATTCATGTATGTATGTGTGTGTGTATATATATATATACACATGTCCGTACACACATATCATCAGGGCATGTTTCACTTGCTGAAAACTGAAAATTTAAAAGCGTTGAGAGAAGAGGTGATGCTTTGAGGCAGCATTTCCATTGACAAGTCATGGGAAAAAAATTAAGATATTAAAGCTCCCCCCCTCCTACAGCTGAGAAAGGAAGCTATGGTACTGAGTTTTTCATTTATTTGATCAAGAACTGTGCAAAGAGTACTTTTTGTTCTTAGTAGAGTTGTAGATACATCTTTTGTTCTTTTTATGTATAGGTAGGCATTTTGATGTGTTACATCCTAAGTTGTTGACTTGCTGGGGTTAGATGCTGTGCTTTTGATATCCATTGCAAATGCATTCCCATTATTTTTGAATGTTTTCAGCTGCAAAATTTGGCAAATTTGATTACATCAAATTCCTTAACACAAACGTATGAATATTTCAAGAGCCCCTTCAACTTTACTTTTATCACCTAATAAAGAAAAGCAGTGTGCATTTGTATTAAAACTGGGACAGGTTTGGATGGTAAACCCTGAAGTATTGCAGAAAGTCAAGTGCAGCCCTTGAAGACAAGTAGACAATTGTCAGAACGTAGTCACGGTGTTAGGTACCAAATGGCAAGTAAAGCTAAATCATAACAAAAAACTATTTGGACATGCATATGGCAAATCTTGTTTGTAGTTAGCTACACATGGAAGGTGTATTTTACTACAGATGTCACATGTAGCAAAATTGAAGCCTCTGGTGAAATATTAATCCCACAGGAGTTTGTCAGTGGTGGTGGTGTGACTGCAACCCATGTGTTGCAATACAGGAGTTTAGATTGTGTACATACAGGTCAGAGTTAAGTGTTAGCAGTCAGGCTGACTCCATTTTCCCCTCCAAAGCCTATTTTCTCTACTCTAGTAATTAACTAATTTGGGGAGGTCTGCCAGAAACAAGATTTCACATCTGTATTTCAGAAGGCAGTTGCTGAAGCTGCAATATATTTCTTGACGCCAGCAGTTAATAGTTCAGTCTTTGTTTATTGTTTCCTATTACATCAGAAGTCCTACCAAAGTATACTCAAAGTATGTTAAGATAAGCAACTCTTCACAATAAACTGGCAATCCTTAAGGCTAATATAATAAGTTACAAGAGGTGAAGGATCATAATGTAAGATCCAGGGGGCTATTATTTGACAACCTGGAGAATCAACCAATTCTCAGAGAGGAAAAGATAATGGTTAGTTAAGCAAAGCAGCTACGTAGTTCTGCTACATCCACAAGGAATGGGGGGTGGGGGGGAAGGGAAAAAGAGCTGCTGTATCAAGAACTATTTTTCATAAATTGAAACAAGATCACTGAAGTTTATAGTTTCTGCAGCCGGTGCTGGGTGGTCAGGATGGGGATGAGGAAATAATAAATCACCATTATAGAGCTAAAATGCTCTATATACCTGGTTTATACACATTTGATAGCAGTCCAGTCTTCTGAACAACACAGGTCATGTGTAAGGCAGTTCAAGTGATGCCCATTTTTTTATTTTTCACTTGGTTGAGCCCAGAATCATCTTCAGCAAATGAATTAGAGAATTTCAGAGGGTTGTTTACAAAATAGGTGCCCAGTTATCTGAAATTAATGCAGTTTGCACCAAGTAAACATATTTGCATGTTACAGCAAGTGACAAGGGAGAGAATTTGTTACATGCAACGTATCAAAGCGCTATGGGAAGAAGGGAGGATTAGCTATGTGAAGATAAGCTTAAAAAATACTGTTGAGTAGTTCTGACTAGTTAGCAACTACAAGGTTATGAAGGAGACAATTCAAACCAGTTATGAAAGATTCTAAACTGTGCTGAAAACTTAGTTCATCTTAGAATTGCACAGTGTGGTAGTAGCAGGACAGCTCTGAATGTAGGGGGGATCCTTATGGGCGTGGCTGCGACCACTGACCGCCTGGTGCTGCTTCCCAGTCCATGCAGTGATGAGCATTACATCCTGATAAACAGGCGTGCGGATGGATTGAAAGTTCTGTATTAATATATTGCAATAGAAATTTTATTCAGTGATAAAGGGGACAATACATGGGAATTAACCTTGGTGTACTGATTATCTATTATAAGTATACCCTTTATCGGTATAGCTCCCATTTGAGCTGCTGGGAAAGATTAGATGGTCTTGAAAAACCGCATGTGAAACACAGATTATCTGTGAAGAGAATCGATTTATAGCAGGTTCTTGTCTGTGTAAGCTGTGCCCATTGATTAATGGACTATGACATTTAACACTGGCTGTTGACCCTTATCCTGGATGAAAGACAGCACAAAGGTACAAAACAAGTTGAATAAGCTTTGCCTGGAGAATTCCACCCAGATACCCTCTCCTTCTGTCCATAAATGAATGAACCACATTAGAAGACTGGGATGTAGGAAGAGAACAAAAGTAAAAGAAAAGTCTGGAATTTTTTTAGAACAAGACCAAGAGTAAGGAAACTAAAGAATATCAAGGGGAATCTGAGCATGGAGCAATTTCCTATGCTATCTTCTAAGATCTAGGTGTCAGGAGCAATTCCTGAATAATCAACAGAATACTGCAAATGAAGGAAAAAGAAGAAATGCATCACAGCTTCAATATTTATCTAAATACCTAATTCCTATGCCAAAAGACCAAAATATTATTTGGAACAAGAAAAGTAACAGTTGAGTCTATGCCTAAATAGAAGATATCTGTATGTGGCTGCTTTTACACAGACAAGTGAGCATGAAAGTTAGGAAAGATCAGGAGTAATGAGTAACCAAAATGGAAAGGAGATCACTTGCATAATTCAGTATATGCTTATATTACAGTTATAGTAAACATTAAATATGTATTAAAAAAAAAAAAAAACCAAGCAAAAACCGAACCACCTGCAGCACATCAGATATTCTGAAGCACTGTTCAGAATTGCACCAGCAGTGCTGTGTGCCCATTGACTTAAGGGACCTGGGTTGTTTGGCAAGTGCTATCAGATACCCATCCACCTTTGGGCATCTTAATAACCCTTTAGAAGAAAACTGGCTGCAAAGGTTTGCTTATAACTGTGCTCAGTGTTCTTTCTGCTAACATATTCCTTGACCTTACTTCCCTCTCCAGTTTGCATTTTCTGATTCCTGTTGTTTCTTTCGTTTGTCCCCAGTGACCTCTCATTAACCACTTATCAACCTCCTAGATAGCTCCTAATACTCAGTATTGCTATTTGCTCTTATCAGTTCTGCCAGGTGAGCAGAAAAAAGCACAAGTCCCTTAGCAGAACCCAGAACCCTTTTATGGCAGTCTGCCAAAGCAGGAACTGAGATATCTGCTTGGCATTTTCTATCTGTTCGTTATGGCAGAGCCTGAGTAATGGATTTACTGTGCAAATGCAAGTAACTGTGCAAGTTAGAAGCAAATCTCCCTGACTAGATATGTATTAATGAACTAACCAAGGTCAGGTTCTGCTCTCTGGCTGCAAGAAGTTGAATTCTTCCTGGGAATTCATTTAACTCGTCTGCTGCTCATTGGAATTAGTCCTGGTCCATAAACCTCTCCTAATGGTGCCTGGCCATTGTTTGTCTAGGAGGATTTTTCACAAATGGGCCAGCTCCAGGTGTATATGGACAGCTCTTCTGATTTCATTTTTGAGTCAACCACAGCATGCTAGTACCAAAAAAGAAGTTAACCAATGCAGTTTGGTTGGTTACAATACTGAGAGGGGAAACCCAGATACACTTGCTCTAACGTAGAAAATTCTAGACTATTTTTTGTTAAACAAATACGAGAATTTTTGGAGGATCAGGCAGCCTGATCAGGAGGAGCAAGTAGATGAAGTTGCCTGCAGTCAGAAGCAGCCTCAAAGTCACAGGACTGGTTCTTATGGGAAAGTTGAACTTCCCTGACGTCAGCTGGAAAAGCAACACAGCAAAGCACTAACAATCCAGGAGGTTCCTGCAAAGCAGTGATGGCAGATTCTGACAGAGGTAGTGGAGTATCCCAGAGGGAATAGCATGCTTGTCAACCTCATACTAATAAAGAGGGAAGGCCTCCAAGGATAGGGGTGTAAAGGAGGGAAGGGGGCAGCCTTGGCCACAGTGACCATGAAATTGTGGAGTTCAGTATGAGGAGAGGGGGAAGCAGGACTGCAAGTAAGCTTGCAACCACAGACTTCGGGGGGGCTAATTTTAGCCTGTTGAGAGATCTTGGAAGAACCCAAGGAAACAGGCTCTGGAGGGAAGAGAGGTTCAAGAGAGCTGGTTGGTATTTAAGGATCACTTTCTCCAGACTCAAGAACAGTGCATCCCAATGAGCAAGAAGTCAGTCAAATGGGGCAAGAGACTTGTGTGAATGAATAAAGAACTCCTGTCATTACTCCAGTATAAGTAGGAAACACATAGGGGATGGAAGCAGGATCAGGGCACTTGAAATTAATATTGTCAGAGCAAATAGGAATGAGACAAGGAGGGCCAAGGCCCATCTGGAATTAAATCTGGCCAAGGATGTCAAGGACAACATGAAGGACTTCTTCAAATACAAAAGGAAAACAAAGGATAATGTGGGCCTGTTACAAAATGGAGGGGAAACCTGGTAACAGAAGATGCAGAGAGGGCAGAGTTACTGAACACCTTCTTTGAGTCAGCCTTTACTGACAAGAGCAGACCTTAGGAATCTCTGACCCAGAGACCAGGGTAAGGAAATGTTGGAAGGATTTCCCTATGTCAAGGAGGATTGGGTTCAAGAACACCTAGGCAAACTTGACATCCACAAGTCCATGAGCCCTGACAGGATGCTTCCACCACAGTTAGGCCCTCATGATCATCTTTGAAAGGCTGTGGCGACCAGAAAAGGTGCCTGAGGATTGGAAGAAAGCAAATGTCACCCCAGTCTTCAAAAAGGGCAAGAAGAAGAATCCAGTGAATGACTGGCCAGTCAGCCTCACCTCAATCCCTGGAAATGTGATGGAGTGCCTCATTCTGGAGGCCGTTTCTATCCACATGGATGACAAGGGGGTCCAAAGTAGTCAGCACGGATTGACTAAAAATCATGTTTGACCAACCTGATTGCCTTGTATTATGAAAGAACCACCTGGATTGATGAGGGAAGAGCAGTGGATGTTGCCTGCCTTGGCTTCAGCAAGGCTTTTGACACTGTCTCTCACAATATCCACACAGGCAAACTCAGGAAGTGTGGGTTGGGTGAGTGAACAGAAGGATGGATTGAGAACTGGCTGAATGGTGATCCCAGAGGGATCCAGTGGCACAGGATCTAGTTGGACGCCTGTCAGTAGTGCTGTTCCTCAAGGTTCAATAATGAGCCCAGTATTGTTTAATTCATTCATCAGTGACTTGGCTGAAGGGGCAGATGTCTCCTCAGCAAGTTCACCGACCGCACAAGGCTGGGAGGAGTGGTTGATACCCCAGAGGGCTGTGCAGCCCTTCAGAGGGACCTCAAGAGGTTGGAGAGACGGGCAGAGAAGAACTATCTGAAATTCAACAAAGGCAAGTGCCGAGTCCTGCACCTGGGGAAGAGTGACCCCATGCACCAGGACAGGCGGGGGGCCAACCTGTGGAAAGCAGCTCTGCAGAGAAGGACTTGGGAATCCTGATGGACAACAAGATGTCCATAATCCAGCTGTGTGCCCTTGTGGCCAAGAAGGCCAGTGGTATCCTGGGGTGCATTAGGAAGAGCATTGCCAGCAGGTCAAGGGAGGTGATCCTGCCCCCCCTGCTCAGCCCTAGTGAGGTGCACCTGGAGTGCTGTGTCCAGTTCTGAGATCCTCAGTACAAGAGAGATGTGGAGGTCCTGGAGCAGGTCCATCAGAGCGCAACAAAGATGATTAAGGGACTGGAGCATCTCTCTTACGAGGAAAGGCTGAGGAAGATGGGCCTGTTCAGCCTCATGAAAAGACAACAGAGGGGACCTCATCAATGTCTATCAGTATCTGAAGGGAAGGTGTTAAGAGGATGGAGCCAGGCTCTTCTCAGTGGTGCCAAGCAATAGGATGAGAGGCAATGGGCAGAAACTGATGCACAGGAAGTTCCACCTGAATGTGAGGAAGAACATCTTTACCATGTGGATGACTGTGCACTGGAACAGACTGCCCAGAGGTTGTGGAGTCTCCCTCACTCGACATATTCAAGAACTGTCTGGACACAGTCATGTGCCATGTAGTCTGGGATGACTCTGCTTGAGCAGGGAGGTTGGACCACATGACACACTCTGGTCCCTTACGACCTTACCTGTTCTGTGATTTTGTGATCAGAAATATTCCCCCTAGATTTTTTTAAGACTTTACTGCTCAGCTGTGTCTGATCCCAAGCAATAAGTTATACATAAAATCATCAGCAGCCTTCAGAAGCACCAATAGGCTAATATTTAATCGTTAATTTACTGACCTGAAAAGCTGCCACAAATTAGAGACATTAATCCAAATATTCCATAGCCTAGAGTAATTCTGGCCACATTCTTTGGATACCCAATTCGGACTAACAGAATTAAAAGTGGTTATCTACACTGATTAAAAGCGAAATCCACAACAGGAGTGACAGCCGTGCAGAGATAACCATGGCAAATGCAGGTGTGAGCTCGGTGGCTCTTGGGGCCAGAGGCTGTCTGGCAGCCGTGTTGCTGCCCAGCCAGTTTTTCAGGCTCTCCTAGGGCAAATTCTTCTGTCCCACGTGACACTGCATTAGTGTGCTCTACAAACATACCCTCTGTGCCTTTCCAATGTTAAGAGGAGATAAAAAGCTTAATTTTCATATCTTGAATATCCGGTGAGAGTACCAGGATATCTTTGGCACTTGCATACTATCAGTCTTGCGTGGGTTTGTGTGGAGGAATAGTGTGACACAGTGTTGGTGATATCAGGGATAAAAAACGCCTTGTTCAGCATTTTGATTAAACATCCATGCACCTTATGATACCTATGGACCTTTCCAAGAAAGCTTTGTTACCCAATGGGATAATTCATTTAGCAAGAGAGAGAAAATGAAAACAAAAAAAAAAATAATCGGAATCCAATAAAAGGATTTTCTTTGAAACATTTAAATGGTTGCACTAGTGTTAACAACTACATGCCTATGACAAGAAAGTTCAGCTTAAAATATGCGGCTTTGGAAGATACACAATATCAATGCTACTTAAATATCTGAGACATTTCAGATGAATTATTCTTTAGTTATCTCACCCTTGTTCTCCTTGACACATGTTGTGGTTTAACCCCACTGCACAACTGAGGCCCACACAGCCACTCATTCACATGCTCCCCCCAAGATAAGGGAAAGAATTGGAAGAATAAAAGTGAGAAAACTTGTGTCCTGAGGTAAAGACAGTTTAATAGGTAAAGCAAAACAAGGAATTCATTCACCACTTCCCATAGGCAGGGAGGTGTTCAGCCACCCCCAGGAAAGCAAAGCTCATCACATGTAAGGGTGACTTGGGAAGAAAAACATCATCACTCCAAACTTCCTTCTTCTTCCCCCAGCTGTATATTCTGAGTATGATGTCATATGGTGTGAGATACCCCTTGGGTCAGCTGTGGTCAGCTGTCCTGCTGTGCCCCTTCCCAAGTCCTTATGCACCCCTAGCCTCCTTGCTGTGGGGGTGGGGTGTGGAGCAGAAAAGGCCTTGACACTGTATAGGCACTGCTCAGCAATAATGCAAACGTTTCCATGTTATGCAAAAATCCAGAACATGTGCCCATACCAGTTACAATGAAGAAATTAACTCTACCCCAGCCAAGAGCAGCACAGCACACAAAACACATTATACCAGTGTCTGGTGCTTTAAATGGAGGCTAGCTGTAAAGGAAAGCTTTTTTTTTTTTTTGGCTGTGAATAAATTAAAGCAATGGAAAAACAAAAGGGAAAACGACACACAAAAAACCCCAAACACAACAGTCACTGGAGTCCTGAGAGTCTTCCAAAGCCTTTTACATCCTCCATCACTTTCTACCCAGGAAAAAAAGAGCAGTTCTCTGGGTCTTTACTGCATTTCTCTGATAAATACAGTGACTTTGTTTACAACAGCACAGAATATTCTTCTGGAAGCCTATGTGTAGCACAAGTCAAGACAAAGTAGTTCAAGAACGATTCATTAGGGTAGTTCATTTCCCATACGACACAATGTGCAAGTATTCTTCAGAAAGACCAGCGTTCTACCCTGTATTTAGTAGCACCCAAAGCACAACAATCTGATCCATGTTCCTAGAGCATTATAGTGATAATAAGCAATAAGTATGTGTAGATATCTATTGCCATACTTCTTTTTTTGCTCTCCTACAGATGCAACAAGTTCTTAACTAGTGTTTTCCCATCATGTCCACTACACAGCCAGCAGAGCTAGTTTTGACTGTGCTTACAACTTCCATGGAAATTAGCTCATGACTAGGAAAGAGAAAAATAACGCTCCAGCAACAAAAATCAACAAAAAGATCCTCAATGAGTACATCCTTCAGAACATCACTGATATGCCGAAGAAAAAAAAAAAATCATTTCTGGTTCAAGAAAATACTCTGAATAGAGACCTCATTCCTTCCTGCTACAATACAATGGGATCAGACCAGGTTAACAGGCACCAAATTATAAAAGAGTTAAATACTTACCTCATGTTAAACGGCCATAGTCTTAGACAATGCATCTCCAAGAGCATCCTTGCCTACCATGAGCTAACCTTCAGACACAGAAATACAGAGTTGTTTCTGGCTCACACCAGTAAGCAAGAAGCTGACTGCCCATAGCAAAGGGTCACTTTTCAGCTGTTTTCAATCATTTGATTTTACTTTTAATCCTCACCAACTGTGCCCCAGGAGCCCTGACTTAGCTATTTGAGATACTTTATCGCTCTTGGACAATTTTCTCCTCCTTTTTAAGCTGGAAAACTGCTTGAAGCTTTTAGTGGGAAAAGTTTTCCAGCCCATCTTGAATGGTATTCACTTGTAATCCAAAAGATATTAAGTAACATTTTGAGAGCTATTTAGTTATTTTTCATTTCTACTTCATTTTCTTACTTGCATTTGTGGAAGTACATGTGGTTACTTAAAAATAAACAATAATTTTGATATTCTACCCAGCACCAGTTATCTTACTAGTCATTTGCAGACCTAAGACTGAGAACTGCCTATCATATAATGTGCACATTCAGGCATAGGCACACTTTGAAAATTGTGCCCTACAGAGGCCAATGTTGATGCCTGCTCCTGAGGTGACCGAGGCACCTGGCCCAGGTGAGGCAATTGTAAATTCCTATAGGATTTGCATCTAGTAGAATTGCCAGGATATGTCAACAGATGGTGTCGAAATGGCCCTTTCTACCAATCAGGTGCAAAATCCCTTCTCAGCACTGTGATATTCTCCATTAACCAGATTTTTCTTCATTGAAGATGCTGTATGTATGTATGCTGTAGGAATTCTGCCATCCAGTCTCCCTTGTCAACCTTTAAAAGGTTGCTAAACCTTTTAAATAGTCTTAGAGGTTGCTAAACCTTTTAAATGCTAAATTTGATGAGAAAGCACTGAGTGTCGTAAAACTGATCTATCTGACATTTTGGGTTAAATCTATGACAGAACAAAAGAGGGAGGAACGCCCTCTCCATGCTGCCCTGTGCCTGAGCCAGCCCTGAGCCACATCTCTCAGATCTTCACTGCCCTACAAACACCCAGGTATTGTGTCTTGCCTTTGTGGATCCTACAGCTGACTGATATCAGGAGATATCCATATTCATCACAAAACAGCTCATCGCAACAGTGGAAGAGCACTTAAAAGTCAGAATCTCCAAATTCACCAAGAACCAGACCTCTCATCCTCTGGAGGGGTTAATGGTGACCTTGAATGACCCACACAAACTGTCCGACTATTACTCAGTTACTGGTTTCAACGGTGTTTTTTTCCTAGCTGTAATATCTCAGCTTTATAGCCACTGGTATCTGGCTACTTTCTCACTTAGGTCAATCTTCCAGCTGGAGACATATGTCCCAAATGTACCCACATGAAGTGCTGGCACTTAACACATCAGCACCCCTTCATGTGTGCATACCCAAGGGGAGGTGGCCTGGCTGCTGCCCTGCTGAGGGAGAGAGCTCTCCTCTACCCTTCTCCAAGATGAACCGCTGGGATGGGTTGTCCCTGAACACTGAGCAACTTCAGTGAATGCTTTGAGCCCATCTTATTGAGGGCTTTGTTGAGACTGTGAATGCATGGGTGGTGGTCTCCTACCTGACTGGGAGGTGTTCCATCACATCCATGACAGGGAGGTACCTAGAGAAGGACTGCCAACTCCATGCATCTGGGCTTGGGATGCCTTGCTCTGCTCACCAGGCATTTTGTTTTATTCCAAAGGAAGTAAAAGGTATTCCTTTCCCTGTGATTCAAGGTAGTGTTGAAACTGTTAATGATGAATGCCAAGTGACCTCTGCCTCCTGAGGTGTACATGAAGTCATTTAACCACCAGGTCCAACCAGCCAGTCAGCCCCAGTATCAATTCCACCTCATCCCACCCCCAGAAGTTCTGGCCTATTTTGGATCTCTGCTCTTCCAGGCCATTCCTGCTCTGCCTGTGATTCCTCAAGCCCCAGCATCACAGGCTTGCAATGTGAGGGAAGGAGGGGACAAAACAAAATGTCATTCCCTGTCCCTACTTTTACCAAGCTGGGTGAACATCATCTGGGGGGTTCCTTGTTTCAGCAGCATTGGCATGTTTGAGGGGAGGGAAGAAGGGCTGTTGTAGGTACAAAGGACTGTCTCACCCGAGACACAATGAGTTGCTTGGGATTTTTCCTGCTCCTTTCTTCTTTCATTTTTTGGTACAGAGGTGTCAGCTCTGAGGGCAGTGAGGACATTCCCAGCCTGGCCAAAGGCAGCAACCAGGCTAAGCAGATTTCCCCAGGACATACTCTGACCCAGTTTCTTCCCACTTCCAGCATAAGAGCCCACAGTCTGAGCGACTGTGCTGCCAATTTCTTCAGAAATGCTCTTTATCTCACACCTGTCCTCAAGCACAGGCCAAAGGATGCTCTGCACCTAGTGGGTGGGAGCAGCCATATGCTTCCCACCCTACTGGGGAGTATTTGAGAATGTTCTAGCACAGTCTTTGAGGAAGACAGAGAAATTGCACTGAAAGTATCTTTAGGAATGTATTTTCAGGTAATATAACAGCTGGAAGGAAGAAGCAAGAGTCAATACTGTAAGTTTGTACTACGCAGCAACAGCAGAGCCAGCCTTCAGCTGGCAACCGTATGAGACCCAGTGCCTGAGGCCATTGCATTAGTCAGCTCACACGTGCACCAATTTTCCTAATGTCAATTCTGACCACATATTGCCTCACCAAGGGCAGCATTTGGTCCACAAATTGTTTGCATGTCCTGTAATTTATGCATTTTTTACATTGTGTAAAAAAACCCAGTCTACCACCTGCGGTATTGGTTGCAAAATATCTGCTCCTGTAATTACCCTGATTGTTTATGCCATGGTAATGTGTCCATAGACGTTGAGCCATGTAAAAATATTGATACACCCCAAAAGTGTAAACGGCAATTAGGGAATTTCGTCAGGTGCTGAGTAAGACACAATGTTTGTGACACTTTAATTCTAGCCTTTCCTCTGCTTCTCTGTCTTGTTGAAACACTTGGATCCCAATTTTTAGGGGAAACCTGCGTAGAAACAGCTCCATGAAAATCAGTGTGACTACTATCCAACATGCAAAGTGAATACTCAGTTCTCTCATAGGGATCATGTGTTTTCTTTGTAGTGGAATTGTCAAAAAGATAGTAAGACCTACAGATTGTTTGCTGTAAAAATATCATGAGTGAGTTTACACATACAGTCTCAAGCCTCTGGCATGTGGCAACACCAGGAGTGCCCATTAGACAGTGAAAAAACATCCAAATGCAGATAAAGCATTTGCACAGAAGCACAGCCCATTGAGATTATGCAACTGAAACATGGCCTGGCATTCCCTGGTATGAGCTTATGCAGCTCTTGAAATAGTGGAATTTGGCTCTGGACTGCTCACTGTTTTTAACAGACCTGATCAGATCCTGTGCTATTGTGTGTTGGTTCAGCTGCTGCCAATGGTACCACACCAGCCTGCACCCCCAAATAATTCTCTGTAAATCAGAGAACAGTCTGTCTCAATGGCACAGCCAGTGGATGTCCTAAAGACCTGGCTGGGTGCCCACCACTGCATGGTGAGATAAAGAAAGAGACAAAGAAGCATTTAACCAGCATTTCTGACTAACACGAACACTTCAGTGGTAGGCCTGGTGCAGTTCAATGCAGTCTTATCAAGACTTTGAAACTGGGGAAGCAAATGTGGCACAGCAGAGGATAAAAAAGCACAGGAGCACCAGAAGGGACTGTGGAGAACATGGTTAAGTTTGCAAGCAGAGGGGAAGAACAGTGTGGAGAACAGTGCCACGAGCAACTATGCAATCAGCTGAAGCATTGTTTGAACATTTTGAAGACTTCTGATGAGAGCAGTGCTCCATGATTTGACTGCTATTAGTTAAATAGTGACAGGCATTGCTGAACTTTGCCCCAGGCAGCTCCACAAAGGGTTTGGAAATGGAAAGGTGGGTGACACAACCTGTGCGTGTTTCCTGGGTGCGCTTTGATTCCCAAAGGACAGTGAGTCATGGAGGATGATAAATTACAGTATTTCTGCATGGGTGTAAGAAGCTGTAAGTTTTAAATCATGGGCCTAGGGTGCTTACTGCTTACTGCATTTTCAAAAGAAGACAGTTTACACCAGAGTGCATAAATATTGGTGGTGTAAGAAATACTTCTGCTACCTTTGTGCTGCTAAAACATGGTATAATTGGGAATGAGAGCTGGTTTTGGGGCTAGTTCCTCAGCTACCATTGAGCTCATAGTTAGGAAGTCTAACATCATTTTTAGTAATCTTTACAGTATTTAAGGAGTACTTTTTATTTCTCTCTGTCTGCTTAATTCTAAGCTCCACAGGTCATGTGTGACTAAAAAAAGGAGTAAGATATTTTTTCCCAGCTGTAAGCCAGACATCACAGGCTATAAGGAGCATTTTGGAAACACTCTGTTTGCCAGAGAAAACAGGGAGAACCTGAGTTTAGTGCAGTGATAGAGATCATTTGTTATGACTCATCATGCACTCTGTTGCCATAATAGCATTGGCTTTGCTCTTCCATGCTTGCATTCACTGAGGACAGTCTGCAGCAACCTGCCAGAAAATATCTTGACACACACAATTGCACTGAGCAATTCTGTTTAGTTTTCTCCATATGAAAATCTCTCATTCATATGAAAATATTGGACACACGGGTGCTTTTCTTTAGTGCTTGATGATAATCTCATTTCTTGTACATTGCATCATCTCAGGCTAGAACTTACCTTCACACTTATTTTTCTGTAAGCTTCCACGATATGTATATAAACAGATATTATGAAAAGATCTTATTTTTTTAAAACTTCTCTTTATTTTTACATTCAATGCATGAGGACAGACAAGTGAATATTCATGACAAAGTATAAAGACATATCCTGCCCTCAAAACAAATAAAAGATAGTGTTTAAGAGTTTAAAAAAGTATTTTAGAAACATTGTATTTCCAAAATTTCTCATTACAGAAAATTCACATCTTTTAGAAAAGTAGACTTCAATACCCTTGTGCATTAAGCCATATTGTGAAAGTATGTAGTTGTTTTACACCTCTACTTTAAGAAATCTGTCTCTGCATTGTTAACAATCTTTAAGTAACTTGCTGATGGAGCCAACAGCCTCCATTATATGCAGTGTACACAGTTACAAACAATTTGAAAAGTTATATTACAAAATATACAGTAGTTCCTTTTTACATTTTTATAGATAAACATTGCATAGTTTTCAAATATGTAAAATATAACACAATCACGAGCCTTTTTCTCTATAACTTATGAAAAATTCTGTATACTCAAACAATTATAAATAAAGTGTAAATATCTTTTAGTAAGAGTAAGGGGGGAAATATACCAAGACATAATGTGCTGTCAAGTGAAAAACAGATTTATTTGTTGGAATCTGCTTAACACAATGGCACAATATGGCTTGGAGCAAGAAGAGATCATAGGCGAAATGTTACAATGAGGATGCATAAAGTACTGATATGTCTGACAATTATTACCCAGATTCTTTTGTAAGAATCGCTTTCCCACAATTATTATCACTGTTCTTGATGGCTATACTTCAAGATGCAAAATAAGGTGCATGTTGTTTAAGAAATGAGTAAAAGTAGACTAAAATGTTTCCTCTTTCAATGGGTGGTCAATGGAAACTTGAGATAACTTGGAAAGAATTCTATTTTTCTCATATTTTTCCCAAAGAAACAAGGCATGGGAAATGCACACAGGAATTTAAAGAAACAGACTCTAAAAGCATCCAGAATTGTGAGAATAAAATGAAGAAGAATTACTGAAGATATCAAAATTCAACTTTAAAAATAAAATGTTGACAAAATTCTTTTCAACTATATGAACAACAAGGAAAATAACTTTGGAAAGAATAGTTTGACATAGCTCTGCTGTTTGCTACTACACTTCAAAAGAGCAGAACTATACCAAAACTATATCTTTTGGAAATTCACTCAAATTCTAAGCATTTTGTCACTGGTTCACAATTACAGAAACAGTTGGAATCTCAGTGTGGATGCAGTTTGCGAACACATTTTCAGCAACACAGTTTGCCAGTTTGAATGTCAGTTTAAAAAAGTAAATAAAATCAATTTTCACTTCTGAAATGTATCTATTTACCTAATAGCCAAATTCAACCTACTGAATTCCAAGCTCTGCAGAAAACAACAGTTCAGAAGTAAATGTGTTCTAGCAGCACTGAGTGGCTATGCTACACTAAGGGTCTTCTCAGTGTTTCCATTACAGGTTTAATTTAAAACTCAGCCACTTAAACTGGCTTTAAATGACACTTGGCCTACACTGAATCGCCTATTTTTTTTTTAACATTAGTGATTAGACTTCAGGTATTATCCCATACTCACTAATATGTGAGCAATTGAAGGCCAGTAGAAGTACTCAGTGCATCTTGGAAATACTCTTTTCCTGACATTGAAATGATGCCTTGTCAGCCCATGATTCAGAACAACCTCACAAGCATTACTAAAACATCAGTAATGGTAAAATTTGAGCATAAGCAGCTTCCCACCAAGTATTACTCTACCCATGGATTTGCTACACATGATAGTGACTACATCAGTTATGGATTTTATTTGGGATTTGGATTGCTACATACAACTGCCAGTAAAATTCACATTATTTCCAAGGAGGGTGGTTCAGAGCACACAGGGATGGTGAACACCCCTTTCTTTCCAGTAAACATTACCATATGTCCCATGCTAGCCATAATCTGCTCTGCAGGTTCTTCCCTCTTTTGTAGCTCTAAAGCCAGTCTTCACCACTATTCTGAAAACTCATTTTGTGGCTCAGGCAAATGGAGCCACAGCTGAACACAGATCTGGCATCAGCCCAGACTGGGGCAACTGTCTCCTCCCCTAGTCACTTGTCCTTCCTTCTGCACTGTTCCTCTGGTTGTGGAATTACATGGTGAACAGGATCAAAGAGGACCGTCTGGAGGGAGGAATGGCAACACAACCACATCCTGAGTCAAGCAAGACCTTTGGTAGCCACCGGATGCCTCCAAACACAGTACAGAGGGAGCAGCAATTACTTTCACGGCCTTTAGCTTGAGATAACAAAAGATTATAACTTCTGTTCCAAGTGTTAAAGGAGACAGAGAGGGCTTCAAATGGGCTTATGCCCACCCCTATGTCAGAGCAGGATTCCAAGAGTTTCTGAAGGATACCCCAGCATTTCATTTTCCTTCACTCATATAGAATAGATTTTGTCCACTCTAGGAAAACTACTGTTTTCCATTTTGACCACTGCAAATAGGCCAATGAAAACATTAGGATTCCCCTTTTTATTTTTTTTCCTTTTTTTTTTTTTTTTTTTTAATTTTCAGAGCTTTTCTGGGTATTACAAAGTAACTTCTGCTGAATAAGTCAGTAGGTTAGATAGGCTGTTCTACAAGTGCGTTGTTTGTTTGTTGTTTAAGTTTTAATTGATTGCCACTCCTTTCATCTCTCTTCATGGGACTACATCAGGGTTTCTTTTGTTTGCTACTGATAGCATTGGAGGAAGGTACCGCATAGTAGATCCTCTGTGAGCAAATCTGTCATTAGCTTTGCAACCGAGCACAGATTTTCTAGGGACTCTGTCAAGCTTGTTTGACTCCATTCCTTGATGAGTGATGTATCACTGGTTTCAGAAACCTAAAAAAATGTTCACTCTGTCCTCAGTGCATAGTCCAAGGTAGTTTTGAAGAGCCTGACTGTCCTATGCTGTATTTCTGCTAATATGTGTTGATCCGCTACTATAAGGCTGTGTTATTTGTGCCTGTTTTGTCAACAGAAGCTGCAGCTGGTGCTCTTCTTCCACCTCTTTCTTCATCAGCCATTGCCATAGTGTTTTCATAAACCTCTGTAGTTTTTAGTTGCTTGTCTTTGGCACCTTCCTGTTCAGCATTGACTTTGCAACACTTGCAGAAGCCGCAGCAGTGTTTCCCACAGAAGGCGAGAGAAGCCATGATTATATTGTCCCAGGGCTCTAGGGAGTGCATCCAGACAGGTAGGAAATCCCAATTTTGAAGCTTTTCAGGCAGCGAATGTGGTCGCCTTTTCTGCATAATGTTAATTACAACTGCAGCAATAAAAAGAGCGAATAGGGGAAGGCAAACACCCAAAAGGACTGGCCACCCTGCCAGTGACAGACCAAACACAAACAAAGGCAGAAGAAAGAAGCAGACTAGAAGATAAAATATAGAAAACCATCTGTACTGGGCTGTTATGTTTCCCAAGGTCTTGGACATGCGTATTGGCAGCCGGGTCAAAGGTATCGGGTAAAACAGAATAATCCCAGAGACGTTGAAGAAAAAGTGACACAAGGCAATCTGAAAGCAAAAACATTTGAGAAGTTGATTAGCCAAAGGGCCTTTAAAATGCTCCTAGTGACATTTTAATAACTTCCAGTGGCACTCAGACTCCATAGTTTCCCTTTCCTTGCTCCCCACTGCTGTTTCTTGTCTTTCCTGCTATTTCACTGCAGGGCCTTTCCAAGCACAAAACAAGGACTCAGTAATGCCTCACACATTGCAAAGATCACTGCCTACAAACAGGGGGTGTATTTGGACTCAAGCCAAGGCTAGAGCAGATGTTGGATCCCCCTGCAGGTGAAGAAGCCTTAAAATGCAGCTTCCAACTGCAAGAAATGGAGTCCATCAGAAACAAAGCTGAAATACCAAACAAGTCTCAGCAAACAGTAGTGTTGTTAGTAAGGCACAGGAACCATGTGAGAATTGTTCATTGTTGGATTCTGCATCCATATTTTTTAATGAAAACATGGGAAGTGTAAATTAGGTATTACACACAGGCTATTTAAAATTTTTAACGATACAGACCTGGATTTTACAAAAACTAGCTAAAAGTTTAATAGGGCACTGAGGAGATTCCTGGAATAGGACTTTGTCTGGGTCATTATAATCATTTGATTCACATACTTCAAAATTGTTTTTTTTAAAAATAAGCATCAAGAGACATCCTCTTGCTAAAGCTTTCAGAAACTGCTTAGACAGAATAATCCTATACTGAACAAAACAGTACATTCCTTTCTTACCTTATCTTCATTCTGTGACTTTTATCAGACCAAAGTAAATATGAAAGTACAAAAGTTTATTTTTAAAGTGCATTATAAAACCAGCATGTTATCATGAAATCTGAGCTTTATCAAGATAGCATCTTGTCATGATTACATCTGTTCTATCATGCCTGAGGACAATAAAATGGTATCTGTAATTTTCTTGATTTATTTGGGCTAGTAATAAACCTTCATCTTATTCACAAAGGAAACGTCATTATCTTTTCCCTCTTTGATGTAAAATACTCATTCAAATGTGATCTGCTGCCAGGTTCTTTACCGGGTGGAAAATGGGAGGCCAAATCCAGGCTGCCTACTTTTCAAATAGTTTGAGGCAACAAGAAATTCAATAAAATCCACTGAGATTACAGTTACAATGAGAAAAATAGATGATGCTTACTGCAACCTTGGATAGACAGAGAGCTTGCCAGCTTAAGGGTTGTGCAGCCTTCAGGTAGGTTACAGGAGTCCCTGCACTCTGCATGAACTGAGTCAGGGTCCTGAGCAGAGAGCTTACAGAAATCAATAACCCTCAGAGGGTTGTCAGATATATGGGCATTGAATTCCAAGCTGCAGAGACCCCAACGCTCAGGGGTCAAGTGGCCCACCCTGTCTCAGTTCTGAATTAATTCACTCAGATCAAGCCAACTTATGAAAGCAAGATTTAACTGTATATCGACATTCTGGGAGTGTTTAACAACCGTTTTGCTCCAGCAGTTGAAATGAATGAACTGTCAATAACAGCACACAAAAAATCAGGCTTGACATCCATGGCATATTTGCATCAGATCAAATTTTGTCAGGTTTTTCTTCAGAAAGGTTGCAACTTCTAAACGAAGTCAAGGAAGCATTGGTTTATACTGACCTGTAGTGAATATTTTAATGTACTCCCTGGACTTGCTAAAGCCGCAAGTATAGCTGTTGTGGTTGTGCCAATGTTAGCTCCTAAGGTAAGGGGATAAGAGCGCTCAATGCTTATAACGCCAATGCCTGTGAGAAAAAGAGCAGCATTGAGTTGGTTTCAGGACAATGGAGAATATAAAACATGGGGATACAGAACACAGTATTGACAACTTACCAACAAGGGGTGTAATAGCAGATGTGAAAACAGAACTACTTTGGACAATGAAGGTCATACCAGCCCCTGCAAGCATAGCCAGGTATCCAGCTAGCCAAGTAAAAGGAAATGGAAAATCTAAAAGGATAGAGGGAGAACACTGTTATTAGCATAACAGAATGCTCTATGTAACAGTAACACACCAGTGAAGACTATTAAGCACTCAAAATATAAATACATTTTTTGCTTATTTTCTCTTAAATGACAAGTTGGGGTCAGTTTTAGTCCTACTACTCTGATTTTACCAGTCCTGTCAGCTGCACTCCTTCTGCACCCTTCCACCACTGGATACACCTTAAGATGTGTACTAGACTAGGTAGACATTTGTCCTAACCAAAGGTAGCATATATGTAGTAATGTAAGTAGGCACCAGAAATGTTTTCACAGAGGTCAACGCAAAACCCTCTAGGTGTCTTGAGAGCCTTGGTTTCAGCAACCAGGCACCTGCTGCATGAATCAGATCTTCAGAAAGCTCTTAGGAGCATCCTGAAAAAATCAGATGGTTTGTTCTAACTAGTTTCAAGCAGATCATCCCCTAAAAATGTGCTTGTTAACTCTTGCAAAGAAAACTAAACACACCAATTAGAAAAACTAGGCACAACGGTCCCCTGCAGTCTGCAGATGTATGAGTGAACTAAGAAGCGAGAACTTGATCAGTTGTGAAGACACAGAGGAACACAGAGCAGCTCAGAAATGAAATAAACAGTAACTGGCAGCTCTTTACTTTCTCCCCCATGTTTTTAATTCAGGCCATATTCTTTGCCCAGGAGAAGAGAAGAGAGCTTAGAGACCACTTTGTTGCCTTCCCTATTTCTGTGAACCCTCTCCTCAACCACAGCCTGGGATGCATGCCAGGACTGCTTTTCTCTGCTACAGGTTCTAATCTCTGCATTCAAGAGAGTATGCAGGAAAAGCAGCCAAGCAAAAAAACTCCAACATTTGCACTCAGTGGATCCAAGCTGAAAAAAAACCTAGAGAGCACAGGACAAGACAGAAAATACTGCTATTGAAAGCTGCCTTGTTCTACTGAAGAGACGGTTAGGCAGTGGAATAGGACAAGATCATTAATTACTGCAAACTTTTGTCAACTTACTTTGGAAGGAACATGGAGGCTCTGTGCCAGAACAGGCAATCACACTCTCAGCAATTCAGTGCTATCTTTTGAGGATGGGAACATTACATTTCTAACAGCTAATGATTATACATCAAGAAACAGAGCCTGGACTTTGGTCTCTGATGCTGTTAATCTGCTGCATTCTCAATCAAGCCATTCACTATCAGATTTTTAAAAGAAAGAAAAAAAATATGCTTGGCAGAAAAAATGTTGGGGGGGGTGATTTTCATTCAATACTATTTTCTTTAAACTATTTTATGTTATCTGCCAGAACGGGAGATATCAATAAATGTGTTCAGTGTCCTTGTCATTCCTGAAAACAGTCCTCAGGAAAAGCAGATAATTACCAGTGTTGATTGTCTTCTTGATAACACTCGCCACTTGTCCTTTAAGCACAGAGTTTAATAGCTTAACGATCATTATCAAACAGGAGCACAGAACAAGCAGGGACAAAGCCAGAAGGATAAGACCGATGCCAAGATCAGGCAGGTCTGAGTTTACAAAGATATGCTGGCCTGAAAAAGAAATGGAAAATTAATTAGCCTAGCCACATTTTTGCTTGCGATCCTAACTAAGCCCAGCTCTGTTTTCATGCATGTCCCTTAGAAAATGGGACCAAAGCATACCCAGCTTGAGGAGTTGATGCAAAGAGGGAAAATGCCACCTCCCTTTTTCCACAAAAGCCTTGTCTGAAGTGGGGCAGGAGAAGCTCTTGTATGGACATGATTATAAAACACACAGCAAGCACCCCTACAGAGCAGGCAGAAGCTCAGTGACCGTGTACAAGGCAGAGAAGTACAATGGCAGGAGGAAGTTTTGGGGTGCTCCAAGCTGGATAGTGGGTCAGGTTTTCCCAGAGGTGGCTGCTGTGCCTGAGAAGGGCCATTGAAACTCCTGCAGGGCATGCATAGGGATGGAGATATCAAAGCAACCATTACAGCAAGGTAACCATAGCTCCAAGCCATCTGAACAGCGAGTGTGACATGATACTGAAGACCTCAATTACTGATATCAGGGAGCATGGAAAGAGATCCATCTGCAGCCAGATACCATGATGATGCTGGTAACTCCAGCTGCATAGCTATAACAGAGCACGGGCTCCTCGGACGGCACCTGCACCAGTACCACGTGTCTGTATGCAGGCAAGGGCTTCCTGATACACCTCTGAAGTGGTCTGTTAGCACCATCAAAAAACTATATACGTCTGTAAAGATATTACCCTGGAAGAAATAATTCTACTACTTACATTTACTGATATAGTCTGTTTCAGTTACATTCTGGAGGGTCCACGTTGTGTTTTCCTCACTCCAGCAAAAGTCAGTAGATGTGCAGTTTTCTGGAGATGGAACTGTGACATTCTGCAGTGTCTAAAGTTTAATGACACCACATTAATGACGAGGTGAAACTTTAGCATTCTTAAAATAAATTATTGTGCTGTTACTCAACCCAATCAGTACAACATTTAAAGATTAAAATATCCCCAAAGTCTTCTACATAGTAATAACCATAGCACCAAGTCATTAATAGCTAACAACCTTAACTACTGATGACAGTTAGTGGAGTGAGGTTCATATAAGACTGCAGTTGCAAGACAGTGACATTCCTTTTCCAGGCAGCACCACAACTTCCTTGGTCAAAGAAAGACCTCTTTACTGTCATCTCAGCAGCAGTTAATGGTCTGATGATTACTACACCAGTGCTGTGATTCAGAATGCTGCAATACTAGTGCAGCCTTTGTTGCTGGATGAGCACAAGCTGCTCGTGCTGCCTTCCTGTGCCTCAGTTTCCCTGCCTGTAGAAACAGAAGTGCTGCTACTACTTTCCTTTAATGTTCAAATGCTATCTAAGAGCTAATTACAAGCACTCTGATTTGCATTATTATTATGGATCTGAACCTAAATTTCTATTTATATCACATTAACACCTTCCTTATAAGGACTCCTAGCCCAGACATACTGCATTTTGACACCAAGTCTGTAGGTTCTTATGCAGGCTAAGGAAGAGTTCATTGACTGAGCTGTACTTCCACATGAGAGCAGCTAAGAGCCAAATGGACTCTCAACCATGCTGCTGAAGAGGAGGTATCTTTCAAACATGTTTGAGTGATTTTCTTTTGCAGAAATGGAGAATGAGAAATCATTGCAGGGAACTGCCTACAGCCACCTGCATTCACAACACCTTCCAGATGATGCAGGTGGGCAAAGATGGGAGTGTATCCAGTCCCCCCACATCTCCAGGGAGCACCTGGGCTCCAGCCCCCCCATCATCTCAGCCTTTACAAACACAGCACAATATTTTTTTTCCTCACCTTCCTGAATTTTTTTTCAAACATCTGAGTTTCGAAGCAGCTGCATTAGGTCAAAATGTTTATGTTTTGCTTTAAACATGTTTCCCCCACCAAGTTCAAGTCAAACTGTTAGGGGGTTCATGTGTTCTTGTACTTTGACTGTATGTTTGAGCAGTAGGTACACAGCCAAAATATAGACAAACACAATATAAAACCATGTATATAGAAATATACATTTCCTTCAGCCTACACTTTCCATGTAGTGTAGTTTCTTGTCTTCTATAGGATTCGGGCTGGGGTCTGACAGCAGGACAGCTGCCCAAGCCCCCTGCCCCCCTGAGGTGAAACACTCCGATACTCAACAGTGTAACCTGAGCAGAGATTCAGATGGGCACAACTCTGCTCCTGGCACTATCTCCCTAGCTAGCATTTCACTGGCCATCCAGACTGTCATTCAATAGGAGTTGGGCACTTAATTTCAACCTCCACTCTGTGTCCTTAAGTATCTCCTGCCTCAGGACTTCAGGAATTACTTTTCTATACATGACAACAAGTACAATACTTTAATTAGAGAATCAAAGGATATTTAATGCTCTAATTGCTAGTTAGCTGAACAATGCAAACCAAACACTCAGCTCCACAGTTTATCAAAATACTCGTTGATGTCAATCCAGGCAAGAGATTCCTCCCACTTGCAGTGCTGTTTGGGTGAAGAACAACAGGGCACAGCCCCACAGAGGCTTTCTCCAAGGGCAGTTTTCCAAGAAAGCTGCAAACAACCAGCTACCACCAGATCACCTTAATATATGTAAAACTAAAACTTATTAGATCAGTAGATAAATGGTGGTGAAAAAGATCTTTTCTGTGGCCTATGTTGCAGATTTTTTCCACTTTCAGGGAGTATCACAGTTTAAAGACATTTGTGTATGTGAAAGGAATGAAAGTCTTGGCTCCAAACCAGCAGTACTGATAAGTGAGGGCCTGCATGGTACCGAAAGTAGCCAGGTCAAGGTCACCACTGGTGACCATCCTTGGTTTAAGCAGAGCAAAAACTAGATTAAATTGTTTTCATTCTTTTTCTGCTGAAAAAAACCCCATCATTCAAAAATCTATCCTTATAATAAGGATTGTCATTATCCTTCTGATAAGGATTGTCAGCTACAGATCAGTAATATATTTCCTGAGGTACCCGACAATTAATTTAGCATGATACTCACCACATTGGTTTCAGTTACACACCAGATCTTTACCAGGCTTTTGTTTTTTGCTGATTCATCATTAGTAGCAATTGCATTTATTACTGATTTATCAAGCTTAAAAAAAAAAATTAAAAAATGCATTATTCCAACTTGCATCACAAACTTCTGTTCAGCTCTACTTAAACAACCCCCTTTGGAATCCCAACCATGTAAAGCCTGCATGATCATCTCTAATGCTGGAGCTGCCCAACAGGTAGGAAGGGGGATACTCTGAGGAAAAGGCACAACTCTACACGCACAAATGCTGTCTCATTCTCCCCAAATCATCCACCACCTCATCTCACCCTTTCTGTTTAATCAACTGTCTAACTATTTACTGCCATTTTAAAAGCTGTGTCCTTTCCTCCCCGGCCTCTAGACGCACCTGATTATGTCCGGTCCTACACTGATTTTCTGGCTGTGCCTGGTTGTCTCAGCTAGTACTGTCTGCCAGTGTCTAGGCAACAGGCTGCCTTCCCATTCATCTCACGTGGCTGTATTTGTCCTCAGTTGCCTTCTCATTCCTCCTAGCTAGGTCTGTCATCATTAAGGTGAAATGTGGGGGAAATAGAAACAGGAACTATAGAGTTGGGGCTTTATGAAATGTGAATATAAAGAAGAATTCATCTGCTAATGAGCTTTAAGCCAAGGACACAGAGAAAGAAGTGGGAACCACTCTCATATTCAGAGCATTTTGATTAGCTGTGACTAAACCAAGTAAGCAGCTTCCTTGAAGTGAGAAAGAGCTTACCTCAATGATGAGCTTTGTAAACGGGTCTGTGATAACTTTTAGTAGCTCAGGGGCATCCTCACCGCTTTCAAGACGAAAGGACTCAACTATAACATTGGTGAGATGGTAAAGATAGCCAGAAATAACTTCAATGGGCAACAGTGCAAACACAGCAAGCCAGTTAAAGAAATCATGGATTGTTGCCCCAGCAAAGGCCCTGAAAAAAGGAATTAAAAACCAGAAGTGCTTTCAGTTAAACAAAATGGGTACAACATCAGTTAGATATGAAATCATAAAAGTGGGGATGAAGCCCATTTCAAGGTGGGAATCATTTCATTTCCAGGGTCACAGCAGATGGCTACTTGGCTATGGAGTGCTAAATTGTCTTGACACTGTTGACCAATTAAGAGCCAGCCAGGTGAGTAAAACAAGAAAAACTAGAAAAGGCAAAAGTGACCTTTAAGACAAGGCTGCCAAGAGTAGTTGTCTGAAAAAAGAAGTGGCTGTAGAGCCTACATTTGTTTTGCCTCTCACCCATTTTTGGCACATTTTTATTCCCCACCCAGTCATTTCCTCTGGGACCTGTTCTCCTCGACTCCTGGGGCAAGAGAGCTTTGCGTCCCTCTCACATGTTCCTGCAAACCACTGGTGTACAGCTCCCTCCCATCTTCTCCTCCAAAGCCTGAGGAGCCACAGCTCCTCAGAGACTTTGGCAGAGTATTTCATATGCCTAGAATGCCACAGATGACAAGGTACCAAAGTCTCATATCCCTACCAAGTTTACTGCTCATCTGCAGTAAGTCATGAGCTCTCTCAGTGGCAGTGTCAAGTGGCAGTCTAAAAGCTGTCACTTTATGTATTTGACAGCCAGAACACATAATTTCTCTACAGTTACCAGGTCTTGCTTACTGTAGACTTAAAAAGCCTTCAATATTGAAATCTCTTTTAAGGATACTAGACCAAAATAATGTAATATTAACTTCTTACACAGCCCTCCAATAACTAAGACATAATAAAAGGTGGGTGGCATAGTGGAAGCAGTTGAAAACTTATCCTTGTGTAAGATCATTAAAAATGGTGGATTCTTACAAAACCACAAAACTTTTAAAGGAACCCAATATGCTTTTCTTCAAGTATATGAAGCCATATATACAGGCAGCATTATACCTTTGCCATAGCCATGCTTGTGACTTTCCTAACTAGAAAGGTTGAATGGCTGTAGTAGTGATAGGGAAAATAGAAAAAAATAGAAGAAAACCTACAAAGAAGTAAGAAACAACTTTTCAGATGTAGTGTTTAATTATAATACCTTCTAAATTCATTCCTGTCCCCAGCTTGCATGAGTGCCACAATCGTGTTTGTAACTGAGGTGCCAATGTTTGCCCCCATGATGATCGGAATAGCTGCTCGAACAGTTAGCACTGGAAAGCAGAAAAGGAAGCATTGAATGAGAAAATCAGATCATCAGCAAGCTCTGTGCTCCAAAGAAAATTTCTATTAATGTCACTGAAACCGTGACTTCCCTTGATGTGACTGGGATTAGGTGCTGCGATCCAAATGTTTGCTTTAATCAAGTCCCCTGGGAACATGACACTCCCATAGTCCCGACTGAAACTGCAGGCCATGGTTATCCCTTTTCACCACATATTAGAGGGCCAGAGTAAGATAAAGTCTATTCTTTCCCAGGCACTTGTCTACTTACAGCAGATTTTTGAAATGATGCCACAGAAACAGATGAAGTTCAGTAACTGCCTAACGTTAGAAAATTATGCAGATAATTTCAAAATTAAGTCATTCAGTGCCAAGGCTTCCAATGATTTTCATGGCAGTTGTGGTCTTACTATTATTACTGGCACTACTAGTATTGCTGCTCCTATTACTGCTATCGTTATTAATTTTTAAAATTTAATTTTATATCGAGGCAACAGCCGTGAAAAGCTTTTCCTGCAGCCTCTACTCTTACGCCCAATGCTTCCACAACTCGAACGTGGGTGGGAATGTTTGCACCCCAGACAAGATTTATGAGTGATCTGTAGGAAGGTACTGTAAGCAGACTTACACGTGGAGGACACCATGCTGACTATGATGGATGAGGAAGTACTGGAGCTCTGGACCATAACAGTCACCAGAACTCCAATCACCAAGCCCGCGACAGGATTAGACAGCACTGAATCATCTTTAAATATGTCCCCTGCTGCTTTACCTGCAAAAAATATATGCTCAGAGTGAGGGAAGTGCAAGGTAAAGTCTACAGATCATTCAATCCATTTAATTGATACATATATAGGCGTGCTTGCTGGTCAAAAAAAGTACAGGTTGATGCAGCCCAGGCGTCCAAATTTAGGTCCTGAACTCTCAGCTTCTCAGATGTTAAAGAATACTTTATATTCTCTCATTTCATTGACTAAACAAGCTTTACTGACTCTACAGAGAAGCATATAAAACCACTGCCATCAGAGGAAAGACTGTAGGACAAAAAACCCCACGTGCATAGATTTAAATGCTATTACTTGGTATTTTCGATTACTGCATCAAGAAAAACTATTTTAATAATACCAATTAATTCTGTCCCTGTAGCTTTCTGTGTTTCCAAAAATCCAAAATACTTCCACGAAAACTCATATATTTCTCTGAAAATCACTCCTGAATCCCTCATGTGAATTCAACCTTTGAAGACTGGCAAATGTAAAAAATTACATTTCAATAGTTTTCATCTTTGATGGTTTTGGGAGATATTTCAGTGCTGGATGCTTTAATCAAGAGCACAGTTTTCAATATATCAACCTGTTGAAATGTCTTTCACATGTGACAGATTTATGCACAGATGTGTCTGTGTAAACTGTCACTAAAGTAACAGGAAACTACTAAGAAATCAGGGCCAATAACCACTACATCAAAAGCTCTTTGGAATTTGAGAAAGAAAGGCCCTTCCAAACAAATGAAGGTCAGTCTTCAGTCAGAGCTACTACTGAATCTCTATCTCAATACTTATGAAGAATGTTCTTGAAGAGTGATAGTTGTAATTAAGTCACTCAGATGAAATTTCCTCACTTATTCAGTTTATTCTTAATATTTTAGACATTTTCATACCTCCTACCAGTTGAAAACCAGAGCTCAGAACATCCAGAGAACACACAAACATGTAGAGCAATCCAAGTAGCATAATGAACTTCCCTATCCCGTAGAGTACACGAATGATTTTTCCTTTTCTATCCAATTCTGCAAAACAAATAGATTATGCATAAAGGACTTGCTTGAAATGTTCTCTGGAACACTCTAGCACACAAGCAGAGACTATGGAGACAAAGACAGTGCTGTGACTTCAATGTGTGATTAAACCCAAAAGAATGTTCTTAATCACATTTTAACTGCAGAAGCAGGTATTTTGTTTACTTAATTTTACCACCAAAAAAAGCTTTTTGGTATGTGACAAAAGCCTTCATTTTATAGTCAAGATTGATTCTTCATTTTATAGTCATCCTACTGAGTAAAGAAAGATGAACAAGAGCCTGGATATAAAACCATATTAGTGCTGGACTGTTTTCCATATATCTCATTGTGTTTTAAGGACGGTAAGCACCATGATTTCCAGATTCCTCTTAACTGACTAAGTATAAGACCCCCATTAACTCTTGGAGAAGGTGAAAGAAGAAGTGGTGGCAAAAAAATGCAGATGATTTATTTATGGAGAAATGGCTACCTGACCACTTGACCCCAGTGTCCTGCAGTTCCGGCAGAGCCCATGGGTCCTCTTCTTCTGGCCTTGGCTCATCTATCAAGGCTATTGTGGAAAAAGCAGGTTGAATTTCCCCTTTATTTCCAAGTGAGGCCACATTGCCTGCTGAAATAGAACATGTAAAAAATTGTTTCATTACTTTCCACCCTCTCCAAGGATCCCCAAAACTTATATACCTCTATAACTCACTGGTGAGCACATGTTACCTTTGTGGTTTTCTCCTTCTTTCCCAGCCATGTTCTGGTTTTGTTTGGAAGAGTCCCCAATATAGTTATTGGTTTCAGGCTTTTCTACCTCAGGCCAGGGAGCCATGATCTGTGACTAATAAAGTAGTGTTGATTAAAATGCATGTGTAGTCTATATTCAACTTACAACAGGGTATGTGGGAAATACGATTAAGATAAAGAGCAAAGGAGATGGAAATGGAATATAAGCAATTTGCCCTTGAGTACAACTTTTTACTAATCTTTATGAATTATTCCTTTATTTCTGAAATTGATTTCTCAATTATTTTTAAATCACTATTTATTTGTGTAAGCAATTTAAAAAATTATGTTCATCTCACATCTGTATTTTCATACACTTTTAACTGTCATGAAAGCAAAGATTCCTCTGCTTTCCAAATAGTAGACATTTCTTCTCCTTAATCAATTTCAGCTCCTTTCAGGAAGAAGTCAGAGAACTGGTTTACTGTCTTCCGCCAAATTTAAGCAACTGCCTTTACCAAACTGGGAATTCAATACATCAACCTTAGCAAAAAAGTTCTTCCCTAAACACTGCTTAGTTTGGGTCATGCCTTTACAGCTTCATTCCTGTGGAAGCAGGGAGGGGAGGACCCTGGACAAGGTGGAGGAAGAGCCCAGAGTTTCAAGCTCCAGAAGGATGCTTGCTGAATGCCTGGACAAGAGCACAATTAGAGGCCAGTGACCATTTGCAAGTCTATATTTGCCTGTAACTCACAACTGACGCTGCAAATGAAGATGAGCTAGTGGCAGCACAGTCTATCTCACCCATGTCATGTAGGGTCTCTCTCTGTACCTCATCCTTCCTGACCCCTTTTGAACACATTTGACATGCGCCGCAATATTAATAAACAATACCTTTAAAAATAAGACATCACATGGCCAAATCCTACCAGCACCAGTGCAAGCACCCATAACAGACCCTAGCCCAAGCACAAGAGAAGGGAAAGCCTGGAAGAGTCCCACCTATTTACTTCACCAATATTGGAAGCCAGAGGGAAGGACATGAAAGAGAAGGAAGGTGACCATGGAGGTACGAACCAATATAGACAATATTTCTACCTTTCCAGGCTTGTTGGTGAGCTCAGCCAGCACATCCCAAAAGTCAGTGGAAAGGATGGGAGAAGTGAACCCTACCAAGAAAAGTCTCACCTTCAGGTCTGTCTCTTCCACCCTCTTTGCCACAGGAGTCAGTTAGTGCTGCAGGCAAAGCTGCCCCACAGCCACCACGTTTGGCACCCGCGCGTCTGAAACACTGGTGAGCGAATTTGCTTCCTACGCTCCTCATAAACAAAGCCCCTGTGCCCAGCCTCCAAAAGTCAGAGTTGGTATCATGCTCCCATAAACAAGGTTCAGCTGCAAGTAACAGCCACTCTAAGGGAGTATAATTAATCATTCATTTAATCATAATCCTTTCTGTAGCTGATGGTGAAAATGTTTTGTCCCTGCCCACATCAGTAAGCCACACATCCTCTTCCTTTACCTGGGAAAGAAAGGTCACAGACAGAATCACTCATGTCTTACTGTAACAAAGGAGGGTATTGTTTGCTGGCACTCCACAAAGAAAAGAGTATCTCCCCCTCTACATCAGGAGGAAAAGTTATTCTACAATTCCATTAGCAAAACCTATGCTTTTACACATTCTTTATCTGTGGTGTAAGAACCATAGCAGCTCCCAAGATACACAAAGATCTCAGAACAGATGAAAGTCACTCTTGCTTGTTTCAACAAGGGTTTCCATCTGCTTGAAGCAAATTCTCGCATTTTCACCCAGGCCAAAACAACCACCAACCCCACCCATGTCAGAACAACTCCACCTTGTTAAACGAGTTTCATTTATACATGTTCAGCATTTAAAGAGCTATTAAAAAAATAACTGCTCTGCACAAGTTCTTCTTAAGTGAACTGCAATCATGAAAATGCACTGAGAAGTCAGATGGTGAAATTGCATTGACAATATATTCCAACCATGAAGACATAGAATATGCTGGACACCACTATTCCTAGAGATGCCATCAGTACTTCTACAGTTCTTCTGTTACACTCAGTATGGAAATGAAGGAATCAGCCTGCATGATTATTGTATGGAAACTGAACTGATGCATTCACTGAAGAAACTGGAGCTTGAAAACTTCACCAGACAAACATCCCCGTGTCTCCTCAAATTTATCAAGCTTAAATTCAGCAGTGCATTTTTTCACAAGTATCTCCCATGTTGCTGAGGTGCTCAGGATCCCACAGGTACGTCACATATTATTATGGGTTTTGCTTTATGTGATTAAATACCATAGAATGGGAGTTGATCACTCTGTGGAGGAAGTTTTTGTATAGGTATGTATGTAAAGTTATTCATATAAGCCCTAGTCAGCCTCTGATTTGAGAAGGTAGACTTGAACACCGGAGGTCTTTACAGCATTTCCTCAAGCATTTGGATTTGCAGAGGTTTAACTAGAACAGCCTGTTCCGTGTGAGTGGTATCAAGGAGTGATGAAAGCAAAACCATCTAGATCCTTGAAGTGCTACCAAAGCTGTCATCTTTCTCCAGATCCCAACTCTTGTTAAAAAGAACAGCTGAGAAGACACTTCAGAGACACCTGATACTATTTGCTGGAGTCCTGCTCACAGCTACTTACTGTTAATTAATCGCTGTGCTGCAAGGATAATCTACATTCTACAGTTTTCCTTTCAAAGAATTCTTCCTTGGCCCAAATACAAGCATTAACATCTTGAGAAAATACTCAGCAGAAGATCTGTGTGCTGCAGAGCAGTGGGGTGACAAAGCTGACTGCGTTGCTCCCTGGCAGCTCACATGTGCCTTATGAAAGGCTGACGTCAGGCACGGTGTAAAAGACCAACATCCTTGATGCAAGATATAAATGACAATGAAAACCCTAATAGTGGTTTACTTTTGAACACCAAAGACAACCACACTGCAAAGGAACACGTTAGAGAACGGGCCAATGACAGCACACACTGCAACAACTTGCTGCGTTCAGCCAGACGCACAGGTCCATGTCCAGGGGCGGGATAGCCACAATTGCTGGATGAGGTGCTGGAGTGATGACCTCTGCCCACCCCTGTGCCAGCCCAGGTGTCTCAGTGATGGGCATCTGGTTCCCTCCTTGGCTGGCAGGACACCAGCCAGGGCACCTGCACCCAGGGTGAAGTCATGGAGCTCACATCCGGATTCTCACCGGCACTTTGGATACCCCCCTGTTTGGAGCTGTGCTGAAATGGGAGCTAATTTCCTCCCGAAAGTGGCAGGTCACAATATGCTATGCATATTGCAAAGGTCTGAAAACTAATAGCTGTGCAAACTGTAATCCAGTCCGTTTTGGTGAACTTTGTGGCAAATCCTCTCACACCATCGTGTGTGCTTCTTTCATTGTAAGTATAGTCTTTCCTTGTCTTTGGGAAATGCTAAGTATGTGTGACATCCTTTCTAACTTCACTTCAAAAGAAACTGAACCCTCTCCCTCTTAAGAGGGAGATAGATGGAAATAATCAATGGCATTCAAATTTTAAAATAAAATGTGAGGGAGAAAAAGTCAGAGCCAAGTGGTCTCCCATGGGTTTTATATCCATACTGACTCTCTCACTGCAGTATTTCAAAGAGTTAAAGTCCCTGGGGAATTATCTGAGCAACACTAGGTGTCACACAGTTGCCCTATATTGCATTCCTCAGTGACTCACTGGGCTGTAACAGCTTTGCCTCTGTTGCAGGGCTGCACTCTTGGTGCTTTGCAGATTTAAATCAGAAACAGTTGTCCATGTATTTATTTTGCTGGATTTAACACAGAGAAAATGAACTACCACTTGCACGTGCCCAGGTAGTATTGTTCGTACCTCTCCACCCGTGACAGCTCACTGAAAGGCCACCTTGTGCCTGAAATAAGACCTACAAAGCAGTAAGCCTTAAAGAAATCTCAATCCTGGGGAACAGACCCAGTCAAACCAACACGAAATAAAAAGTACTGAAGAAAATAGCAGTATTTCCAAAATTAACTGGTAATAACTGCAACAACCACCAACGTGACCATACATACTGCTTAAGCAATCTACAGATTGCTTAAGTGGCTCCATATAAGGTTTTGGGTTCAGCCAAGTTTCCCCCATTTTCTCTCTCTACCCCCAGTCCTTCTCTCTCAGTTTTCTACAAAAATACATCACTTGCTTACCATTCACCATAGAGCTACAGTTTTTATGTTAAAAAGGGATTTATCAGCTAATCTGATATCTGACTATATGACTTAGTAAATATGAATTTTTACCGTACATACTTCATAGGAGTAAATACCAAGCTACACGGCAACCTTTCTTGTGTACAGTTGGAAGAAATACTGTCTTTTTCCCCATAAAATATGTAATTTCCAACACAGAAGAACATTATCTAGAGATAGAAAAAGAAAGATCCTTAGCCAGCAGAAATTCATTCAGTAGTTTTACATCAGCTGATAGTTCTGCCCCAGAACCTGTTCCATGGCAGCTGCAAAGCCCCAGGTTCAACAGAACCAGTAACAACTTAAATAAACACCCTCAATGATTCAGCCTTACTAGGAGCAAGTCTTTTCTTTTCTCTGGCACCAGCCACTTCCCTGGGGCTTTTTCTTTGAATAAGTTAGCAGGTTTAGCCAGGATGTAAACTTTCAACTCATGCAGTAGTAAAAGAAAGATGCGAAAACTACAAAAAAAGAGCATTGTGCTCCCTGTTTATCCCTATGGGTTCCTGAAATTCATTGCTCACAGGCCTGAATCTAACACATAGCAAAACTAAAAAAAAATCACATAAAACAAACTAGCAAAGAGAATTAATTTCTAAGGAAGTGCAGAGAAAGAAAGAATCCCAAACATTAGTTTTTGAGTTCACAACCAAGAAAAGCACTTGAAACTACCACGGAGGAGCCAGAGCCAGGAAATATCAGTGAACTACTTGAAATGCCTACTAGGTTTTTAAATAAAACAATTACTTTTTCAGAATAAAACAAGAAAATTATTAACCCCACCAACAAGGAAATAAAACAGACCTACCCCTTCCCAAAGACAAAACATGTAATAAAGAACAGAAAGAGGAAAAAGTAATGACATTAAAAAGACTTACTGACCTAATGGAAGAGCTGGTAATAAAAGTTACTGAGAAACCAGTTGATTTCTGCCTACTGCCACATTAGTTGAGCAAACTACATTAGACTAATCTATTCCTTTTACCTCCGTGTATCAAACCAAATTAGCATAAGAAAATGTTTCCATCAAGAATAGCCTGACACGGCTGTGGTGAGGCACACAGACTTTACACAAGATCTATGCTAACACACGAACTGACCGTATTCCCTTCCAATGTTTCATTAATAATATCCTAGATGTTTTCCAGTATCCAATACCACTGATTACTGTGACTTAAAATTTCACTTCTTTTCAATCCAAGTAGTAGTTAAAATAATACTATCTTTTCCTGTAGGCAGTTATTTCTGGTTAGGTTTTTTTGTTTGTTTGTGGGGTTTTTTTGGCAACTGCTAACAAAATGCTTTTTTTCTTTATCATATTCCATAAAATAAACCTAGCTGTCAGCAGAAAAAAAAAGCACAGCTTGTTTTCAGAACCATTTTTTATCACTTCCTTAAAATATGAACGCAGTGGAAAGAAAAGGTGAAAATGCTAACAAGTGGATGACATTTCATATGCCACTATAGTTCCCCACCTTAGCTCTCTGTTGCCATTCCCTAAGCTGCAAAAGCAGAACTTTAGATTTGCAAGCTAAAAAAGTTCAAAGAAGAAGAAAACTCAGTCTTAGTTGTTCTTACTTACCACGTCTTTATTCCCAGACAACAGAGTGAACGGATCAACTGAGCAGCCACTGAAACCTGCAATATATATAGACAGGTGTTGAGCAAAGTTTGCTTTCATCACTGCACACTAACATTCCTATTTTACAGTCCAGAGGCACTGCCTACCTGCAACTTAATGATCACAATAAAACTTTTTTTAGCAGGAGTGGGCAGCAACCAGGACTGATAAAACTACAGGCAATTTCACACTTATCACATTCTAAAAAATGTCCCATCAGCATTTAAGTACAAGTTACAAATGTGTTCATGTGAGTGCTGGGGAACCGTTTGTTCCAGCCTGAAAAATTGCTGTCCACCTGATAATTCAGTAACCTTTTTTCCAATAATAATTTTCCAAAAATATTTTGCAATCTCAAAAGTCTGTCAAAAGGGTGTGAAGGAGATGTAGTACTGTTATTTGTCTGTTCAGGTGCCTATTAATCTGCCTTAGAACAGAAGTGAAGGAGAATCAGATAAAAAGCAGTGTAAGTAGGAAACACGTAAGAACTTCTTAGAACAGAGGATGGAGTTTCATTCTTATCAGTGCTCAATGTTTACAATTAAGGCAAGCTCATTAGCATTTTGGCTGTGGCTCTCCTTCCAAATGAGATTTAAAGATGTAAGGTCACTTTTGATAATCACATTCAGAATACCAGTGATGAAGACGACTAGATGATAAGTAGATATGTTATTCAATAAATACAGTGTGGCATTATGGATTAGACAAAACAGTCACCAGCATTGCTGTCTGTTGCACTGATGAGCTTAATGGGGAGCTGGTGGGGGGGGCTGCATTAAGCACTGTACTTTATTATTTTTTGAGTTTTTTCTGTTTCAACAGGCAACTTATACTGAGCAAATAAGCTGTAAACTATCTGTCTAATCAGCAGATCTGCTTTGTCTGCTTGTACGCAGTCATATCTCCCAGCAGCTTAGTGACTTAGTAACTCAGTAAAATAAAACTCTTGCTTTTGCACCTTTCAGTCCCGCGGAGACACCCAGCCTTTGGAGCAGTGAGTCAGAACTCACTCTTCTCCTGTGTCGGCACCAGAAATGTTTAATATGCGGTGACCGTGGAAGCTTCCACAGCCCCTCATGCAGCATCACATCCTGGCAATGGAACCACCAAGCACCTCCTCTGTCTGCAGTGACGCTGCTGGTATCGACCCCACTGCCCACACCATACTGGGCAGGGCTCATGTTGTAGCCCAAGCATGGAAGCACCAGCCCTGCCTTGCCCTCCCCGCCTGCAGTTTGCACAGAGATGGAAAGGATGGAAAAGAAACTGATTTTTCTTCTGTGCAAAGTGGAGAACTGTCCAAAAGTGGAAATAAGCAATAGAAAATGGACCTAAAGTCTACTTTGGTGATTCACAAGATGAGTTTTCTTAACAGAACTGTACTTTACATTGCACCTAAAAATAGTAGGTTTTAATCGATGCCCTACATGTAGGAAATCAGGTGGATCTTTTAACTGGGCATCCTTGTATTTCTCTGAGCTGTGGCTTGTTCTCTTCTGAGTCACAGTTTGTGAAACCCAGCTCTGCCAGTGGGAAGGTATGAGATGTGTACATTTCAAGTACCCCATCGTGGCTTAACCAAAGCATGATGACGTCTTCCACAGCATTTTTATTCCAGCACTGCTCATTCCATTTGCTAAGCACAATCCTATGCACTGACCAAGTAAACATTTCAGAAAGGGAACAATTCTATATCAGACCCATTGTACTCCCAAAAAGAGCTTTAAGAAAGAAAAAACAGTCACTTATGCAAAGACAGGCAACCTACAGTCTGTCTTTGGAAGTCCAGGGTAGACCATCTGCAGAGTCACTCTGGAAGAACCTCCATAAAGACCTAGCCATGAGGGATGAAGGTGGGTGTTATTTGTCCCAGAAGCCTTCCCTTCATTCAGAATCAGAGCAGAAGAGGCTGAAATCCTTCCTAGAACAGCAGGGCAGTCAGAGTGATAGTTCAAAGTGCTTTTCTTGCATCTGGCACAGATTCAAAAGATGATGCTGCTGCTGAGAAAGAATAACCAAATACTCTGTACCTTTAGAGATTACTTAGAAGCAACTGACCTAATTAAAGAAAATATTCTTGGATAGGAAACATTTAGTGAAAGAAGGCAAGCAAGCAAATTTCAAGGCTCCTGATTTCATCTAACAAGGTGCTGGATTTCTCTGCAGCTATTTGCAACAGTACCTGTCAGAGTCTAGCATTTAGCAGGAAGTACAAACACAGAAAATGTCTCAAACACAGAATAAGAAAAAAATTCCAAGCATGTGCAAATTTTGAGAGAGGTGAACTCTGTCCTGTCAGTGTTATATGTTGCAAGAAGTTATAGCACAGGCAACAAACCAGTCTACATAGCAGAGATCCGGGCTACAAGCTCCCATTGTATATCTCCCCCACAAAAAGGATGCTTGTCGTGCAAGTATCAACCCCATCCATCTCTAAGACCCTGACCCTAGTACAGTAAACCAAGTGCACCTTAGTCTCAACCAAAACAAAAATAATCAAAGGAAAGTAAAAGAAATGGCCATCCATCCTGCAAAGGTGTCAGAGCAGCCCAAGATACATATTTACTAACAATAATATGTGATGAGGTTTGCTCTTTTAGCAGGCACAGCTTCAAAAGCCAGCATGCATGAGCATGGCTCTCAGCTGACATCGGACAGAAACTCTCTCTCAGACAATTTTATTTCATTTTCAATATTCCACAAACCCAGAGAATGCACAGCTAAACACTTACTGTGCATTCAAGATGGTGTGAATTTAGAAAAAAGCTAGGTGGCTCTTTACCAAAAAGAATTGGTATTGTTTCCATCATTTGGAAACACCATTGCCTATATTATCTTGTTCAGAAACCTTGAACAAGTCTAGTTGTCTACATTTGGGAACTACATGAGTGTAAATCAGCCTTCCCCCTTACAGATATGTAAAACACAAAGCCCTGATCATTAAAGAGAGAAGCCAGAGCTGATTTTAATGGGAATTGCAGCCAGAACAGTTATTTGTGTTGCTATACTGTGCATTTCATCTCACACAAGTGATATGCAAAGAAATTAATGGAGTTACAGTAGTCCAGGTACTTTCAGAGCTGAGCAATGAATAAAGTCATAAAGAGACAGCATTCAAAAGAGTCAGTGCCAGGAATGGGAGAGCAAAGTAAAACAAGAAGTGAAGGAGTCACAAAGAGAAAAATTACAGGGAGGGCTTTCAGACATAAAAAGGAAAATAAATATTTCAGCACAGGAAAGACAGTTTTTACAGAAGAACAATATGGCAAACAATTTTAGACAGAAGTGTTTGTTTGGTCTTATAATAATTGAGCAGCATCTTCACCACAGAATGAGTTTATTTTCATTACTGCCATGCCTCAAATGTTTTTGTCAGTACAAATGTGTCCTTGGGACACAAGTTAAGGGGGTTATTTTGTTTACATCTTCGATGACAACTATGTTTTCCACTGAAGTCACTTATTACAATTGTTTCTATTCTTCCTGAAGTATCTTATTTTTACTTCCTATTTAGCTGATATTTTGCTACTAAAGTGCACCAGTACCCATCCTCAGCACTTACTGACATGTAAGAGACTGCTCATCTGGAGCCTGCACTACAGGCACTGGTGGTGGTGTGTCCAGGGCAGAGGGAGTTCTGCACAGCCCTGCAGCCAGGCACCAAGCACTTCCAACCCTCTCCCAGGGAAGGAATGGCCAGAGGCAAAAAGGCACACTCTAAAACATGGCACATGTGAAAAAATAGCACCAACAGTAGACTGAATTTGATTTCAGCCAGAATGCTAAAAATATGAATCATATCACTTGCTTTGCCCACTAAATCCCAGACAAACTTCAAAAACTTTTCTTACCATAGCTGTTCAAAACTTTTACTGCTTGTGTTAAACGTGTAACTGAGAGGTTTAAGATATGCCTGTTTAAAAAAAAAAAAAAATCCCCAAAACAAAGACCTGGTGACATTTTAGGATCGGAAATTTTTAATCACAAAAGAAACGCAATCTTATTCCCCTCTTGATAACCTTTCCTACACTTTCTATAGTCTATTCCCTTACCTTGCACCCACACCACACCCCTCACCACCCTGTTCCTGCTCACTCTCACAACCAATCTTATATTCCACATCCTCCTGTTGCCTCCCACTTGGGACACATATTCATGAGTGCGAATAGCATCTTCCCAACAAACAAGTAACGGGGGAAGAGGAAGAGAAGAAGCAAAGGGAAATGTGAGAGGTCTTAAATAAATAATAATACTGACACTCTTATGCAAACCTTAATTTACAGATTCAAGTGCTTTGGGAAAGTGGCATTGTTGACTCCTTTATTATTCACAGACAGTTAAAAGCTATCTGAATTTTAAGAAATCCACTGTTTTCTTCCTACACAATTTGTTAACTCTTGACTGTCACTGGACATGGTGTTGCTGGAAGCAGGAGGAGCAAGTATAATTACCAGCAGCCAGCTGAACATGTTCACAAAGAAAAGAAACTTCATCTCACCTTTCCAACCTGTACACTCCTTCTGCACCTGTGTTGTACAACTTGCTGGCCTCCACACACTGCCTACGGACCAGCTGCTCAGATCCCGTAGCTCTCCTTATTTGTCTTCTGCCCAAATGACTTCTGCCCAAAAAAAAAATCTGAAAGTGACATAAAATGAGGATTTTTGGCAAAATAAATAGTCTCCCACAAACGTGCTACTTATTTAAAGGCCATATACATACGTGCTAATTCTCTGTGGAAATATACATTCCAAATAATATATTGCACACCTCAAACTCCAAGTGAAAAATTACAAATTATTTCATCAATGGCACCATTCATTATTTATTGTTGCAAAATGCTAGGCAGCATCTTCTTTCTGAGCCTGCATCCGTGAAACAACTTTTGTACAACTCTAGGTGAGTTAGCTAAGGGTGATCTGTTGCTTTAAGGTGAGAGAACAGATCTATTTTCTTTGAACTTACTTTCCACACAACTAATTGTCCAACACACTAATTCTGTACAGATCATTAAACTAGACCTGCAAAATTAACAGCAAAATCCAACCATCTGGTATTTAATAAATATAAAATACAATAACTTTCCTTAGTGAATAGTTCATAAGCAAAGGTCCTTGAATGTGTCCAGAAAACAGCAACAAAGCTGGTGAAGGGCTGGAAGGAATGTCCTGTAAGGAGCCACTGAGCACTCTGGGCTTGTCTAGTTTGGAAAAAAGAAGGCTAAGGGGTGACTTCATTCTTCTCTGCATCTTCCTGAGAAGGGGAAGTAGAGAGGGAGAGCTGATCTCCTCTCCCTGGGATCCAGCGAAAGTACGCATGGGAATGGTTAAAAGCTCCACCACGGAAGGTTCAGACTGGACATTAGGAAGCATTTCTTTACCAAGAGTGTGGTCAAACCCTGGATCAGACTTCCTAGAGAGGTGGTTGATGCCCCAGGTCTGTGAGTGTTTAAGAGGCATTTGGACAATGCCCTTAACAACATGCTATTCTATTCTATTCTAATCTGTTCCATTCCATTCCATTCCATTCCATTCCATTCCATTCCATTCCATTCCTGCCAGGATAATCAGGAAAGGATTTCAAGTCAGGTGTGAGGACAACCCTCTCCTGTGTGAGCACTACAGTAATTTTCTTACTACATTAGGCAAACTAGTCTTGCTGCGTAGTTGTGAGATCTTGCAATTAAGAGTGTGCCAAACATAAAAAAATTTTCTTCTTGTCACAGCAATTTCTCTCAGTGATGCCTGTGCCACATAAACTGTTTTGATCCTATCCTGCTGTCTCCTGTTAAAACTAAATCCTTTTGGAGGATTTAATTCTTGGAAACATGAGATGCAAGAACCATCCCCACCCTCCTTGCAGTATAAATTCAATATATGTCCTCGACCTTAAGTCTCACATAGAGAAATGCAGTGCTTTTTTGTTTTAAACATAATACTATCCCCAGGACCTACTATAGATTTCAGATGCCTGTCTTGAAGATGCATGCAATGACTGAGTTCACCAGAATAAGAAGACATAGCTTCTTTTAAATATTGGAAACTGAAATCTCCTATAGACACACAATTACAGTTCCTATTGACTCAAAAGAACTTACATGTGCATATGTAAGAGATCATACAGACCAAGGCATGCAGGCAGTAGCTACTTTTCAAGTGTTTACAGTTCACACTTTCACAGAAATATTTTTGGCTTTATAAGAGATAATTAAGGGAGTATGAAGATCAATATTAGCTTTTACAAAGGAAGCTTGAAATACACGCAAGGTAAACCTGAAGAGGAACCCAATACAGAAAACATTTCCTCACAGCCCTATTGTGCAGGGTTTTCCTCGGCTGTTTCCCTTAAAGAACAGAAAGTGATTTGCTTTTACCACAGTTACTTACCTTCACAAGGAAAATCATAGAATTATAGAATGGCTTGAGTTAGAAGGGACCCTAAAGATCATCTAGTTCCAGCCTCACTGCTATGGGCAGGGAGGGAACTCACCAGATCAGGTTGCTCAAAGCCCCATCCAACCTGGTCTTAAACACTGCCATGGATGGGCCATCCACAGCTTCTCTGGGCAACCTCTTCTAGCCTCACTACTTTCAAAGCAAGAATTTCTTCTAATATCTAATCTAAACCTGCCCTCTTTCAGTTTAAAATCATTGCCTCTTGTCGTGGCACCCTGCCCTTATAAAAAATCCCTCTCCCTCCTTTCTATAAGCCCCCTTAAGGTATGGAAATCTGTAACAGTTTTTCATACTGTGTACACAAAGCAGACCTCAAAGATATTGAATAAATATCCAAATCTTTGGGCTCAGTGATGGCAGAAAGATGCCAGCAAAAAGTCACAATAAAATATTCTCTGTCCTGTTCTTGAGCTGAATTAATGAAATGGGAATTTGAACATATTTTGGAAATACAGAGGTATACTTCACGGATTTCTGACTCCATCATTAAGTATTTTTCCTAAAGGAAATAGATCTAAACTTTGGCTGATTGTTCAAGTCCAAAGAGGCAACACTATAGCAGAGACCATTTTCTTGCTGTAAAAAGTGGATGTTGCTAATTTTTAAAAGCATTATGAACAATTCCTCTGAACAGAAAAATGTGATTTTATCACTATAAAAAAGATTATTTGATAAACCTCTGGCATAATGTGACCTAATTAAGTTGTTGCTTTTAAGTCTCGCTAAGTATCTCTCTCACGTTGCTGGAACAAAGTCTTAATAATCAGTTAATGCATTTTCATTAAAATTGCTGTACTATCAATAAAAATTACACTATCACAAACCTACAGCTTCCATTAGTTTAAAATAGTTTCTTTGTTAAAGTAACAAGCATAAATTAGTTCAGCAAGAAGACAAGAATTGCTTCTTAATTGTACTGGAAGGACACATTCTTTTAAAACCTGAAGGTAACAAGTGTCATTTTGCATATATTAAGATTTAAAGAGGTGTCTCTGTTACAGCTGATGTGTAACTCAAGACTTTCAGAGTTGTAAAACTGTAACTGTATGCTAATTTCTATAAATTATATATAGCCCATTTACAATTCGTTACGTGCTGTTCTTGATCCCCACATCATGCTTGGATTGGTCTGCTGTATATTTATCAGCTCTGTCTCCATGGGCCTCATAAATTGTTACTGGTTGCAGGAAATAAGATTTGACTTACCAGCCCTCTCCCCTGTCAGTCACAGCAAGGGTTTGCACATGTCACATGCCACAGAGCACTTTGTTTCATTATTATGTGAGTTTCAAAAAAGTCCATAGAAGTTTTTTATTGGAAAAATGCTGCTGAATACAAAAAAAAGAGGAATGAAATATAGAGCTTGTGATATTCAGAGATAGTCAAAGTAGACATTTCAGAAAAATTCTTATGCATGACTCTTCCACAGATTGAAGTCCTTGAACAGACTTAATGGTCATCTGTTTGCGGCTGTTCTTTTCACTAAAATTTAGTATCACGAATAACAACCAGGATTTTTTTCAGACCAGGTGCATTAAGAACAACAGGGACCACTGTGCACGGGATGAAAGCCTGTCTGAGGCATCCACTGTGAACCACAGCCTGCCAAGACAAGCAGTGATGGGGATGTGGACAGGACAGAGCTGCCCACCTGTGCTCGGGGACCTGGACATGCCCCAGCTCCTGCAAGCACAGCACAGGTACACGAAGTCCTGGCAGCAACTGAGTCTCAGTTTCCAGATGTGGTGCCTTGGGAGAACATGCCTATTTCTCATGAATGAATAAATAGTGTCACAAAGTACAAGCCCTGCAAAATGGGTAAATGGGAACACAGCAAACTGACAAAGTTTCCAGGAGAGTTTACGCTACGACTGCACGCACCAAACAAGTGAGCAAGGCTCAATCCAACTCCCTCCCCTTTTACTCATAGAACTGGTCCACATAAATGTTGTTACCAGTTACTGTTTGTCTTTCCTGTTTGTGATACATCATGCACTTGCCTGCAAAGCTGAAGCGCTCTTACATAGCTGGAAGTTACAGAGATGAAGACAGCAAATCATCACAGCAAAGGGTAGCATGAGGAAGCAGAAATAGCTTGAACAACCCCTTTATTTGTAAAATCAAACATGCTATTGTGCCTTCTACTGACTGGCTTCCTGATATTTCCTCTGGAAATATTACTGACTCAATCTGTTGCAGCGTATTGAAGATGTAAGATTAAGAGAGAGAGAAATGGTTAAGAGCAATTCCTCGTGAGGGACAAGTTAGTTTAGCCTGGGATAGAAACCACAGCATACATGAGATACCAACACATCTCTATTCTGCAATCTTTGTTTTAATTTTTTCTCTTTTAGGTCATCCTGAGCTTAAAATTGTTCTTTGAAGGGGAAGACATGGAGAGGCCCAACTTCAACAACCATTTTTGAGAACCTTCTCTCCTTGAAATACTTTCCTATAAGAAATACTTTCCTATAAGTGGTTTAGTGCCAGTTTTATCCATGCCAGTAAGCACAGGAACACTGAGTTGGCTGATTCGAAAAAGCAAAAAGCTTCCTGCTGAATTCTTCAAAATGTGCCACCTTTCAGTCAGGTGGCAGCATCATATCACCCCTACCAGGGGAGCAGCTTCCTCTGATGTCCAGTGGCTCCTTGGTCATCAGATAAGGCTGCCTGCAGCACCCCAGCTGGTGCTGCCACGATTCAAAACAATATTTGGACTTATACAAGCTTCAAGGAAACAGTGGAAACCTTCCTGCCTTTGCCACAGCCCTTGTGGGACACTTTGCTTTGAGCCGGACCCCCCAGGTCACCATCAGTGCAGAGCATTCCCCCACCAAACCCCTTCCTCCTCTTTCTGCCCATGCTGCATCCACTCTCAGGGCAGCCTGAGCAGCTATCTGGCACTACCTGGAGAGGGGAATTCACTGCAGGTGGGAGCAGCCATGAGGCTCACACCGCTTCAGGTGCAGTGGGTGGCTGCTGCCCCGTGGGATGCAGGAGCAACCCAGCACGTCAGCGTTGCAGCCATCCCAGCATAAAGTGCCAGCACCCACAAAGGGGGACCACCCCCTGGGAACAAACTGGGGTTCACAGCTCAGCGATGAGGAAGAGCTGGCATGGCTGGGGAATGGCACAGCAGGGGCACTAACCCCATAAATCGCACATCTGACAGCTAAGCTGTGGTTTGCAAGGACAGGTATGCACAGGGAGGGAAGGGGAACAAATCTGAGGTGCTCTCTGCTGTTAATGTAGGAGCTGGTCCTCACCCTCAACCACTGCCAAATCCAGCTGTGCTGTGATATACAGAAACACACACCAGCTCTGAAGAACAGGGTGAGATGTGGAGATCTCATCCTCTCCTATGAGTTTACAACTGGCCAGAAGGAATGGAAGTTCACAGGCCTGGAGGTTCAGGGTGCAGCTTCTGATGCTTTGTCTGTCTGAGACAGTCCACAGATCCTGGTGATACAGTAAAACTATTCACAGATAAGAAAATGCATAGTTTTTTTGTGGGCTTTGGTTTGTAGGAATTGCAAGATACGTTTTGTGAGATAACCTCCATCTTATCTTTATTTTTTCTGTTCTGAATTAGGGTAGGCTGGATGCTGAGGCCATTTCTGCCACAGTGTTAACTCCAGCAGGTAGAACAAGCTTCAGTAAAGGAAGTTTAGCCTTGGCCTGAGATTCAAGGAGTTAAAAGGTGGCATTAGAGCTACAACAGAGTTTCTAGCATTGGAAGATGTCTCCTTCCAATCTAGAGAAGAGCAGGGAGCCACAATTGGTTAGATAAGCTATTCTCCCTAGACTTATTTCTCTGGCTAACACAAACAATGATTGACTGCTACTATTCTTGCCATCCACCCATTCTGTATTTTATATATGTTTACACTGATTTTTAGTATTGCAGTCCTCATGCAGTTTTTTTGTATGATACTCTGAACCAATACCAATTGACTGATATATGTCTGTCAGGCAGCTCTTCACCAGCGTCACACTTCTCACACTAATATTTCTCCAGATTTAGGTATTATTTCTTTCTCAGAATGTAGTCACAGTTTCAAAGGAGCACAGATAAAGAATTCAGCAGGCCTAGAAAACAAATGTTTTATTCAATGTTTATGTTTTTATTCAAAAAAATAAAATAAATTTGTGGGTTTGCACATCCTACCTGCACCTGACTTTCTATTTTATCAACCTCCATATGTTAATAAATGCTGCCTTAAAATTTTCTCTGAGGCCTTACACACTACACCATACCTGCATTGTTCTGGTCACTGCTTTCTGCCTTCTTAGATGGATAACATGTCACACTTGCTATTTCCAGTCGTGTTGTCTGCCTCCTGGGCTGGCAGCCATTTAAGCCATATGAACCACAATTCCCTCTGCCCATTATTTCAGAATTTCTTCTCTGAAGTGACTAGCCTCCCAAGTGCAGTGTAGCCTCATATATTCCCACACCTCTGACCCTGTGTTCTGCCCCTGGAAGAGAGGTTTGTTGTTTTTTTTTTCCCCTCAAAGATGCGCCATTCACCTGGTGATCAACAGGACACACAGATACCCACATCACCAAATTTCTTTCATGGAATAGATCCTCCTCTGTGAGGACTATAAGCAAAGACAAATTATCTGCTATTTAAAGACAAAACACACATCTATCATTGTCACGGGCAGCAAAGAGTTGCATGGAGGATTTGTGCAGTTTTACCTCATGAGCCATCTGTGGCTGTAGGCTTTTGAACATAGTAACACTTGAAAGAAAGTCCTTTCTTAAATTCCCCTTCTTTAGGTACATCTTGAAGGTAAGAACTGCCTTACAGAGCATATCATCACCTTGCCATTACATCACACAACAGGATGTAAGAGCCCACTCTATCCAGGATTGCACGTGCAGCGTGGCACTTGCTGGTATTCGCCAAAAGCAATTGCCCACAAAGCAGTGTGTCAAAAATGCCTGAGAAACAAAATGGGGGACGCTTTTAGTCATCACAGTAAATAATGCTTTCCTACCTGACAGCAGAGAAATTGTATTCAGTGTGTCACGCAGAGGAGCTGGCACAGCCTTCTCCGGGTGCAGCCTTCATCTTGTGCCAAGTCACACAGCTCGCGCCTCTGAAAGGTGCCTGCTCGCTTCAGGACACTGCTGTCAACCAAAGTCACAGGCAAAGAGAGCGGCTCAGGATGGCTGCCGAACTTGCAGGGACAGGTCTCCTATGCCCACCCTCAAATGAAAAGGCCAGGACAGAGGCCTTTCCTCCTCCAAGGAGGCGGAAACCACTCCATAGGCCTTGAGTATAAAACCAGAAGGTGGAAGAGCTCACAGGAATGTCCTCCCACCTTTCCTGGGAAATCGGTCAGGCTTGCCAACACAACTTGAGCCTTGTCCAATACAGAAATCACCGAGTAGGAGAACCAGTATGGGAGATCTCAGGAACCCTGGGGAAGGAGGAAACCACTCTAAAACCCTTCACCCTTAAGTCCTTTCAATTACCTTGGGTTTTCTTCCATTTAATTCAAAATATCTTGTATAATTTATTGCTTGTATTTTGTAGAAGGCCAGCGCAGTAAACAAGGGCTTGTATTCAGCACTAATGTACGTAAAGGTAATCAGGAACTTGGAATGGAAATTAGGTATGTCAAGGAGCTCATCGCAGCTTTTTGGAACAACATAATACTCCAGTGTCTCACTGGCAATATATTCAGGGTTTCGTCATTTGAGTGCTTCAAGAGAATGGGAGCAGGTCACTCAAGCTGCCTTTCTGAAAAAAACCTAAAACCTCAAGGAGTCAGGAAAGGAGATTAGAGATGGAGGCAGGTCTTTGGGACCTTCCACTTATGGAATGCTGATTTGTTAAAAGTCTTTGTGATTCATGCATTTTGTAGCAATTAAATTTCTGAAGGAAAGGTTCTTGGACTGAAAATTGGAATGTTGTTCAAAAAAGAGGAAAGATTTGTTGGATGTGAGCCCAAAAAGTTTAGTTCATGAGTAACTCCCAGTAAGGCCTGACTGTACATCCTCTTCTAACCATGGCTATTCCATGCAAACATCTATGGATGGGGTCATTTGAAGAGCAACTGCTGGGGTCAAGAGCTACTTGAGATCATCTTCACTTGAAAAGATTAGGAGTAGATAACCTGAGCAACTCCACAGCAGAACTGGCTTTGGAACAAAGGCAGCTGTTCAGCAGAGGCCTGAAGATGCTCCTCATTTAGATAACCCAGTTGCCCTTCATACAATGAGAAGTGACCAAAAATTTCAATAGTAATCAGCATATCAAATTTTGTGTGTTTAGCACCAAATACCAATTCTCTGGACAGTAAGACTACAAAGGAAACGTGACAAATTAAAATGTATATTTTTTTGTTCACCTTATGGTCATAAAATTGTTGCCCATATCAGATGTGTATCATTATTGGAGGATACTGAGTGCTGAGGACACATGTGAGAGAAATTCTGCATCCTAATAATAGCAAGTCACAGCGAAGCGGTTTTTGGTTTGTTTTTTTTTTATCATTTATAGGCAAACAAAGCATAAAGGTCATAATAAATGAAAGTTTAAAAGTTAGAAATTGAAAGAAGGCAAGGAAGAAAGAATAAAACTATGGGTATAGACAACAATGACAGTACCACATGAAGAATGTAGTTAAGTGCAAAGCTTACTATGTGTAAAAAAACCACAAAATAAACAGATGTAAAAAGCCATTTCCAACTCTTAACGTTTCCTTAAACATGTTTCTTCTACTGACTCATAGGAGTAATCAGAGGACAATATTTTTAAGAGGTGGTCCTATGGGAACACCTCCCTCATGCTGCTGCTTGCCGTGTATTCCAGATACAAAAGCAGGCTATAAGACCACTACACCTTTCTTTGAGAATTAATTCACGTTAAATTTCCCTTTTCTCTAGACTGCTACTCTTACATTTGTATGATCCAGATGTTTAAACCTGATTAGATCTAACAGTGACTGTTTATAAGAATAACAAGCAATTGCCAAGAACAGGTAAAAGTGTTTATAGATGTGGTGAGCATCATCAAACAAGTTGGAGATCTGCAGATTTTAATGGCATTACCAAAAGCTGGTATTTCTAGTGATATAGACCAACAAGAAAGTACAATACCTTTCTAGTGCTGATCTTAACTTTTCCTGTTTAGAAAAATGCTGCTATTCTGTAAATCACGTATTTTTAGTTTCCAGTCAATCACAATCAATGGAAAGAGACCAGCTCTTCCAGAAGGGGTTCAGAAGGTAACAACACACCACAGTACTCCTGCAAAACCAGCTTTTTTTCTCTGCTAATTGAAGAGACAGTTTACCAACATGCTTATTTGAATTCTTTCCCTAAACTCATTTTCTGAACTAAACCAGTACACTGTGACCCCTGCTGACTGATGGGTTACATGAGGACAATTACTTTGGTATCCTGAGCTCCCAAAAGGCAGTGATCAGTATCTTTGCTGTCCACTGGACTAGGCTGAAGGACTTGACTTCAAACACAGCAGTGGTCAGTCCAAACACTAGCAGATATCACCAGGATGAAGAAAGATTGGATGTTGACTCTTGAATTATGCAGTTCAGGAAAGAAATGTCATGAGATATTTAAACATGCTAAATAAATACTCAGGAAATCTAATTTATGTCCAACTGTTGATTGCCCAGAAACCTCAACTTTGCCTCTGGTGACAAACAGCAAGCAAGGAATGGGGAAGATTACTAGCCAACTTTCTATGATTGCAAGCCAAAAATAATAATGAAAAAAAAAGGACAAATTAGATGTTTCCTTTTTAAGGAATGTTACTTTCTCTTTTAAGTAATCAGGGGTTTACGGTTCTATATAGTTAAGATCCAAAACCAAGTCAAACATCAACCAAGTAAAAGAAAGACTAGACTTAAAATAGAGTCACCCTAAAATATGAGTTTCTTGCCTGACTCCAATACTTTAATCTTTCTCTAGTAGTGAATCTTTTCGGGTTTAAAAAAAAGTGCAACAGACTAAAAGCATCCCAGATTCCTGTAAGAGTAGTCCAGCTTCACCATTTTCCCTAGCTCGAGTTTCTAGGTGGAATTTTCTGTAGTTCATTTCTGATATCTCTAAAAGAGCCTGAAAGCGGTTGCATCAGCTTTTAAGGAGTTATACCTGTTGTGCCAGATCTATGTGTGTGTTGCAAACTTCTTCTATGCTTTTTTTAACTACTTTCAAAATTCAACATGCATTCTAAAGTGGTTTCAGTTATTCCAGAAGTAGCATTAAGACTTAAATAGATGGTTTTACCAGCCATTGAACAGCAGCATGTCTCAGGCTCCTCTCTTACATTGGCCTCCATGAGCTGCTGAAACAGAGCACAGGTAAGTCTAAGCGAGCAGAATTCAGAGCGATTGGTGATGCTGTCACATCGGTGCCAAGCGGTGTCTCAGCTACCAGGTCATACGTGACAGGTGCAGCATTTCTCTAGTGCAACTGCCTTGAATTTGGCTCCAAGCATGCAGCTCTGTGCAAAGGCACTGTTTATGAATAGATGAGCTTGGGTTGGCGCTACATCAAGTCTTTCTTGTGCCATCATTCATGGCTGGTGTGGACCTGTGCTCTATGAATTAGAAGCCCACATTACACAGACATCTAATGAGACTGGTTTTGACATTACCAAGGGCTTCATTTTACTGTGACAAATACTCATCTTCTGGCCAAAACAGACAAGTCACAGGCACACATGAGGAATCACAGCATCCCACTTTTCAGGGTAGTTCTTCAGCGTCCCTTATTCTCCTAGCTGTTCATATGGTTGATCACCAACAGTCTTCATGTCTCTGAGTATAATTAAAATATATAATAAACCACTATAATAACAATAATATGCAATAGAATAACATAGAAGAGTTCCATAAAAGATGTTTTAAAAAATAGAGGCTAGCCTTGTAAGAGGAGAAGCATGGGTGAGACTGCAGGCTGTGAGATATAGCTCTCCAGACCTGTGTTGCATGGGCAACAGGGCTCCAGAGTCATACTTGGCAGCTGAGCAGTTTCCAGAACAACACAGAGGATGCTCAAATTTAGCTGATGAGAGGCTTAACCTCTGAGGCTTTGGTGGCATTAAATACAAAAATCTAGGCTCTGTACATTTGCTCGCACTTCGGTACAAAATTCCTGCAGAGCCATCCCTCCATTTCTGTGGCTCTACCGCCCTGGTATTCACTTGTTAAGCCTTTCACCAAACACAGATAATAAATTTTCTCCATAATTTATAACACTTGTGCTTGGAGGTCTTTGCTAAGAGCAATTAATTTTGTTCTTGTGTTTTATCCTTGGGCTAATAGCCTTGTAGCCAAGCAGATGGAGCTGAAATACAGCTCCAGTAGAAGAGCGATGTTGATGGATTCTCCCCATTTGAAAGAATGGGAGAAGAACATGAAAAAGGAGCATGAGACTTTTTTACCTCAGTTCCAGTTCTATTTGGTCATTCTATCTGAATGACCAAATGTCTCCACTGGGATGGCAATGAACCACAGATAAAGACAGACAAAGAAGCTGAAAAGCCTGTGTTTTGTTTGGCATCTGTTAATGTCAAGTTCTGCTGGCTAAGTCTCTCTTGGACATCTAACACCTCTTCATTCCTGAGCAGTACCACAGAAAACAGCTTTATGATCTAACTTTAAATTAAAGTGTTTTGTTTGAAAAGCTTGTTAGCCTTTGAGATAAAGTCAGCTTAGCTGCAAACCTATCTATCAAAGTTTTATTTGATAGCAAATAAAAAAATCCAAATTAAAAGGCCAAGCAAAAGCCAGCCAAATATGAAGACTTACATACTCAGGGTGCTCAGATTCTCTCTTTGTTTTCTTTGGCTCTAAAGTCATGATTACTCGTTACTATTTTTAGTACCATCCATGTGCTTCTCTGAATATTAAAGAAACAAGCAGCATCACATTCCTACAATGAAAGGAAAGTCAGACAATACAGCACCCAGCCTAGTTCTAGGAAGACTATGCACTATGGAAAGAGTGAGTCCAAGTAAATGAATAACACTCCCTGCGAAGTTTACAGGTATTGTGCCTAGGCCAGACGTGTGCAGGTACTAGCTGGCACAGAATAGGCCCCAGCTATCCTGATTCTTGGGCCAGTGATCAAAAGGTGTGCCAGCAACAGCAGTTTACCACCCTCTGACTTCTCAGGGAAGAGCTGAGGTGTCCTCCTTTGTGGCCGAAAAGAAAACAATATCCAGAGAGATGGCTCTGAATAAAACGGCCTTTGCAAGAAATAGCTTTGGGAACAACAACAAACCAATGCCAGGCTTTAAAGCTGTGTAACACCCAGAACTGCAGGTATCTGCAGTGCTGAGCACTTAATGACTGCATGCATGGGATGCCCAAAGAATAGGTCTTATTTTGGAAAATTGAGAAAGCTGAGCAAGTACAAACCAAGGAGCACTGCATAGCACACATTTCAGGTAAGAGGGGCAGGTGAAGGGCTGTAGTTTTTGTGTCCTCACTCACAGTAAACAGCCTCTTTCTCACTAGAGTAGGAGTATTTAGTTTGCCTGGCCTACAGAAAAGCTCTCTCAACATAAATATCAGAATCTAATAGATGTATTTTCCATTTGCAGTCCTGGACCTGCTCCAGGAAGACAAGATTAAAGACTCCCCTAATAAGTCAGGAAAAGAGAACAAGCAAAACATTTAGGTGATTTGTCCTGGTGAAGAAAGAAGCAATGGCACTGGCACTAGTTTACTAATGGTTTGGAGACTGCTCTCCACTCTGCTTTCTCCTCCAAATTGAGACTGCAGCTGCCATACCTTGTTGCTCAATTGTGATGATAATTATTTCAGTGCCTGGAAACATGCTCTATATCCCTGAAATACATTAAAGAAAGTGTAGAGCTCTATCAAAGTAACAACTAAGAACAAATGTTATATGGATATGAGAGAATTATTTTTTTTTTTTCTGATTTGTGCAGCTGCAGTTTGACAAAATAACTTAGCTTCAAACCCAAAATTTTAGGTTAAGTTGAAGCATTTAACTTACAGAAAATAATTAATCTTTGTTAAAGAGACCAGATGAGGAAAAAGCCAATAAGTCCTTGAATTAACTGTTTCCAGGTAAATGATCCTCAGTCAAAAACATGAGCTGCATTCTAAGCCTCTCTGTCCATTATTAATATCTTGAATATTTTTCCTCATGCAATGAAATTAAATATCTGGCACTGACCAAGTTCTGGCTTGAGCATGCTTAAAATTGTGTCTGCCAACCTGCCAAACTGAAAAAAAAAAAAAGTTAAAAAAAAAAAAGGAATTTAAGGGCAGAGCAAGTAATTTTTCACTTCAGAACTGAATGCTATGGTCAAATCTATGAAAAAATCCATTTTTCATTTTCTTTATTCATTCTAGTATGCTTATAATCAGGAAATAAACTTAAATGGCTTTAAAATTGCAAATAAACATTCACAGATAAATTATGCTATAATGTGGAAGAAAAACCATTGCAAAAAATAAAAAATAATTTCTATGTCTATTTGTTTTATTCTGTGGTTTCTCTTCCACTGTTTACCTTGCACATTCCTACTACCAGACCTTTCCCATGTCAAGTAAAATTTTTATTGAGCTTGGTCATGTATTTACATTGAAGACTACAACAGCAGTGGCTGCAAATCAGTATGCGTACTAACAAACTTGTCCCACAGCAGGTAAAGTTTTAATTCATCTCCACCGTGTATTTACATCTGAAACTGCATCACCTGTGACCATCTGACATCAGCTACGCTGCCTGATGTCAACAGACGGAGTTCCCAATGAGCAAACAGCTGAATCACACAGCTCTTGTTCACACTCGGCTCTTTCACCATCCCTCAGTTATAATGTCACCAGAGGTGCACCAAAAGACTACATATTCCTACCAGAAACAGCAAATCAATCTGGTTGCCATAGAGATAATGCAGTCCCTTTGCCTAACAATGGATTGCTGTGAAACCACCAATGACAACCAAGCATCTTTTTTTTTTTTACTGCATTTGCTTTTTTAATCTTTGTTCTTTACAGAAAGTATTTACATAAATAAATCAAAAGGGTGCTCAGTAATACGAGTGCCAGTTTATGCACAAAGGGTGCAAAGGGTGTGCAAGGCGCCTCCCCTGCCCCCATGCAGGACAGTGGTGGGGCTGGAGGCCCACGGCTGCTGCAGTTCTGCACCCACCGGCACAGCCCACAGCAGGTCCCTGGCCCTTCTGCACAGCGCCTGCCAAGGACCGTCCACCTCCAGAAGCTGTAGTGGAAGAGACCAAAAAATCCCCACCACATGCAGTGGTGCAGCCATGCACTCTAATCCCTGTGATGGGTAAGCAGTCAAAGGATTTGTAAGGGGGAGTCCCACACTGGTGCCACTGCTGCAGCCCCAGGTTTGTGAAAAGTTGTCTACCCCAGAAGCAAGATTTCTCAAACTTGTTTCTGTTCTGTCTACACTTACTAAACAAAAGGTACCGGGCCACACCCTACCTCATGCTAGGTGACATTCAGATATAATGCAACATTTAATTTCATGAAACCTGTCTTGCCAAAGTTTGCAATGACCTCAGCCCAGGTGCATTCCCACTTTCCTCCAACACAGGCACCTGAACTCTTATGCTTAGTTATGTTACCTTCCTTTCCCTTCCAACTTTCTGCTTTCTTTTTGTAATTCTCCTACAGTTCTCATAAAAGGTGTTTGTCTTTCCAAATCCTCTGCAACTCTCCTCCACTTTCTATTAGCATCCTACAGGTCTTTGACCTTGATTTCTTTCTCTTCATCTTCAAAAATTCCTCCTAGAAGTGCAAGCAAATTATAGCTACAATTTCCATACCACTGAAGTGTTAAGGGTAGAGAAAGCCTAATGATTTTGTTTTTAAAGTTAGACTAATTCACAAAACAAAAATAGCATCTTGTATTAGAGAGCTTCTCCAGTGTTTTGATGACTGGTTTCGTATGTGATTTACCTAAAACTTTATATACAGTATAAAAAATTAACCAAGTCAGAGCTATTATAGAGCTGAATTCACTTGTGTTCAGTCTTAAAATATGCACTTCAATTTCACAGAATTATGGAATATCTCAAGTTGGAAGGGATCCATCATCAACTCCCACTCCAAAAAACTGCAGAAAAAAACCATGACCTGATAGCATATTATTTAAGAAAGGGTATGCTATATGACAAAGACAAGTAAACAAGAAGCAGCGTAAGTTTTACACATGCTGCATTTTGACTTACGAGTTCCTGCTACAAGCTTTCTGTTTTCAGATGACTCCTCGAGAAGAACAGCCACAGGTTACCTACAGAGATAGCTGTCAAGTGCCATGCTTTGAGAGTTAGGAGCATGAAAATAAGAAGCTATGCCCATTGTGCGGCAACTCTTGGTCCTTCTGAAACAGGTGTCAAAGGCTCTTCTGACAACTCCAGCTAGCTTTTCATCATCGTGTTTGAACCCCATGTAGCCTATTTTTGAAGTTCGATAGCATAAGTACAGTCTGCATTAGATGAGAGGATTATTATGCTTAAAGGAACCATAAGCACTACCAAAGGGAGCAAAACTACATAACAGCTCTTAAAAACACCAACAATAAAAAGTAATAATGGATTTTACACATAAATTCATCTGAGCTGCCTTTATCTCAGCACAGCTCTCGGACCCTGTGCTCCAGCATTGCAAAGCCTGTGTTGGCCCAAAGCGGCAGGAGCAGTGGCAGGTGGGAACAGCACTGGAGACAGGAAGGGGGAAGCCTGGTCTCCAGTGTCTGTGGTGGCCTCAGTGATACTGCCCGCCACCAGGAGTGCCATTTAACCTGAACAAAGTTGTGTAGAAACAGTAGATTGGGAGAGGAAACAGATTCAGAGTCTGGCATGAATAGATTATCTAAGAGTGACGCGTTGCAGTCATAGTTGGTCATCAGGGTTGGCTAGATAAGGAGATTAGGGTTTAGAAATCGATGAATTGTCTAGGATGAGCAAGGAGGGAGACAAATCTGAGGAGTAGTGGTGAGGCTGGTAAAGAGTGTGAGACAGAGACAGGAAACACGAAAGCTTTGAATGGAGAGGGAGACTGTGGTAAGAAATTGTGCTTGAGAGGGAGGGAAAGATATCACATTCCCATCCAGACAGCAATAGGAACCAGCTAAACAAACAAAACGGTAAAAAGATACTGGGGTGCTGATGGGAGACAGGACAAGGACACCTGTAGAGGCCCAGAAAGGAGTGTCTGAGGAGGGGGAGAGGTTTACAGGTAGGAAGCTCAAAGAGCTTGGGTAGTGATTTTCATACGGAGCTCAAGGGGGGGCATCTGTGATTGCCTGGAAGAGACTGGTAGAAGGTTCTTAGAGAGAGCAGAAGAGATGACAAATCAACCAGGGTGCACAGGGGACAAGGTCTAGGTTGGGCTCAGATTGGAGAGCTGAAGAGAGAACATGACCAGCTTGGGGAGAGGGAGGAGATGAAGGAGTGATTGAGTCTGTGCCACCAAGTACACCATGTTTTCTTCATCCCCTGGGATACAATCCAGCACTTGGGAGCCTTTTCAGCCTTTCTCTGTGTCCAAAACACAGTGCTACTTTCTGTTTCAAAGCAGCACTCTTGCTTTGAATGGGAGTGCCTGCAGGAATGAGAGTTAATATCATGTTATTAACCACCTCCTAGCCCAGAAGCAGTTACAGCCTGTTACAAGACAGTTGTATCTTTCTGTACATTCTTTTCTGATCTATGAATTCCAGTGGTGAGTTTTAACTGAAGTATAATGCTGGTTGTTATACTAGCACTCATCATAGCAAGTGAGAACACAGAACCTGAGAAACTGTAAACAAGAACTATCAATATTATCTAATGGTTCATCTAGGCTGGTTAAGGAAGTTATATAACGCATTAAGTATATTTCAGGAGTTGTTTTGCCATGAGAGGTAAAGCCAGACACCTGACTTCTGAAGAGAAACTTTTTCACATTATTTTAATCTTAGAAAAATATTAAATTACGGAAAAGAATAAATAATCAAATCTCATTATTAATTTCATTAGTGCAGTAGCAAAGACGAAGTTGAACTCAGAGGAGGTCATCTCAAACTGGACAATTAGATATTAGCTTGATGAATTGGTTGATTGTCTTTCTGGTCTGGCCTTCAGCAGCTACAAGCATCTAGCTACAGGGTAAGAACACACAGCCAGTCCAGGGGAAGGAGGACAGGGCTACACTGTGGTGGCAACCTGTTCTCAGATCAGTTTATATGAGAAATGAAGACTGACCCCTCGGAATGTAACAATCAACTGTAAACCTGTATTCCAATAACTCTTATTTGTGCTTGAGAGAGTGGGTTTTACACGAAACTGTTTCATTTGCAAATTAAAAAAAAAACAAAAAACATTTCAATTGCATTTAGGAAAGAAAAATACTCATTTTTATGATCACATAATGATAATTTGAGGACCCGGTCTTCCTGTTATTCTTGGGATATACAACTTATATCTGTAAAGTAAATAGAAACAGTGTTCACAACAAAACAATTTATGTTTTTGGATGTGAATCAAAAACATGCCAGCTACACCTATGCTCATTTAACGGCAACAATTCTGATACCCTAGACACATGGCTTCATCCTCCACCATTTGCTCATTTTATGGCCATTACAGATTCAAAACATCAGTAAGAATATCTGTGATTTTTTTCCATATGTAACCATTTTCTTCCAGTGACAAAGTTTTTAAGGTTTTACTTATTTATTTATTAAATTATGATGATATTGTGGAAGTTTCCATTAAAAAAAAAAAATGTAGTTTTCCTCCAAGGGGAACATGTGTGTGTCTATTTCTAGCATCAGAGTCCTTGTAAAAGCAAATAAAACAAAGAGATATTAGTAGTACACATTCCTAATTCAATTTCCTTCCCGTCACATCTCTCATTTCAGTCAAGTTACTTCAGACTGAGAACTCAGAAAAACAATTCTCAGTTGTTCATTCTCCTTCTATTTGCAGAACACCCTTCTTAAGAAACAAAGCTCTTCTACCTTGTAGGTAGGACCTTGCCATCATCCCTCCTACACACTTGCAGCTCCTACTCTTTCTCCAGTATCAGAGCTGCTGATACAGCAGGTGTTCACCATCAAGGACTGGCCCAACCACAGGACTCCAGACGATGTTTTGTGATAGGGCTGTCCATTTGACATGTACCAAAAAGTTGCTAAAATATCCTAAGAAAGGTTAGCCACTTCTGGATGCTATTCACAATCTAGGGAGCCATGGACATTACTTTGTATTTTCAGTCTGCTTTATAATTAAGAGCAATTTCTTTACAGGATGCACTTGCACCCACATATAAGTGGATTGCAATCCAAAATCAGAGTTAAAAAACATCATTAGCTTCAATCATGAATTCAACGCTGGATCGACAGTAGCTAACAACTCTGGAAAATCACCCCCTAGGACAAATAATTCATAAAGCTTGTGGTGTTTGGGGCTCCATGTTCAAAAGTGCACACACTTTTATCAGGCCCCTCAGGAGGGACCAAGTGTTTACACTTGCTGAAACACACAGTGAACTGTACAAAACACGCAGAAGGGACGCAAGTGCTGCAATGACTGGCAAACCACAGAATTTGGTTTTACCTTTATAAAATGAACTGATTTTGGACTACTTCCCCAACACAGCTAACATTACTTTCATGCGCATGCTGCGTTTCTGCTCAGAATACTAACTTTTGTTTTGTGTCTGCACTTCAGGGATGTCGCAGAGCTCAAGAACTTCAATATTAGCAGTTATGTATTCTGAGGAAGCACCAGGAATTAAGGATACATTATGCATCTTGATGTCTTGAGCCTCCTCCGGAAAATAGTCATCCTCCACCCTTTCCTCTGGGACCACTTAAAGAAGATGAATCAACTCATAACTTGACACACCTAATTATTACATACTGCTAGTATTCAAGGATGCTGTCAGATAAAGAAGAGGGTGTAGCCTCCATGCAAACAAGCTTTCCTGATCTCAAATCAAAGACCTTCCTTTAATTAGTCATCTAATTCATTTAGGTCCAAATGAAGCTTCACAGGAAAAAGCAGATCCAGAAGAGGCATCATAAATGAGCAATTACCAGTCACTCACTCATCTTTAATTATCAGATATTTTCAAAGCAAGCCTTACAAGGAGGCTGAGGTCCTCTATTGTTTCTATCAGCTTCTTCAGTCCCCTTATTTTGAATTATATTTATAAAGATTACTGAATTAATAAATACAGTAACCTAAAAAGTTTAGAAAGCAATTAAGACAGATTTTGAAATTATTTAAAACAGTTAGAGCTATTAGAGTGATGGGCAATCAAATTTTTCCCTTTGAAACAGTTCTGGCAATTAGACTGTATTTCCTGGTTTCGTGATTATAGGAAGGTTGCTCATATTTTTAATTTAGGAACTTTTAACAGAGGCAATCATTAATTCACTCCAAACATCACATTTCAGCACAGTCAGAGATTTATACCAGATGAGTTTAGATAGTGAGTCCAATATTCAATTGTATTCTGGTACCAAGTGATGGTTGTCTAAGCAACATTTAGCGGCAAGTTTCCCATTTGCTTTGGTCCAAACTATCTTTCAGCACACACTATCCACTAATCTTGGTAGGAAAGGATGGCAGAAGGAGTCCAGCATTATTTTCCCGATCTTTTTTGGGGGGGAGGTGCCAGCAAAGAGATGCAGCTGAAGGGTGCTTTATTCTTCTGGCTATAGCAGCAACGTAAGGTGAATGAGATGGGAAGAAAGAACGAGCTGCAGCACAGTAGGATTCCTGCAACAGGAAAACTAGCTTGTCTCTCTTTGCACCTGACTAGCACCTATCTCCAAGGTAGCACTGCTCACATGGACTGTGGAAACACAGCAATAACTCCCTAAAAAAAAAAGAGCAGACCTCATGCCATGGCTTAGAATGCAAAGCCCTGTGCAGATGAAAGAGAGGAAAGAAGCAGGATCTCTGTTCTCACCTCTGGACTCCCACAGCCCACCATCTGTGCTAGCACACAGCACACTACCTTTCTTCAAGTTCTTTCAGACATCTTCTGAAAAGCATCTTGAAACAGTAACCAAATAACCGAATCAGACACAAATTTAGGGAACACGATGCTAATGAAACATTCACAACAACTCTGATGTTTCACTTGAATCCATATAGAGGGAAAAACATTCTCCCCTCTTAATACAATTAATTCAGACAAGCTCCACTTTCAGTTAGAGCTATTATTTGAGTGGAGATTGTAGTCCTCAGGTTATAATGTCCTCAGAAGAAGGTCACTAACCTTTTTCAAAGCATGACGCAAATGAGTTTTTAGAGGGAAGCAATATTTTGGGTTTTTTCAACCAGTCCATTGCTGTAACAAACTTTTCAGAGGCTGAAGAAGCACTTCTCTTTCTTGAAGTAATTCTGCTCTTTTCCCCAACTATATCTGGTAGTCTGACAAAATATATTGATCTCTCCCTATAAATATTGCCCTTTAGAACATCATCAATGTATCAAAACTACCACTACCAGTGAACGTGATAGGTTTGATACCGAGGAATCATTTTAGCTCCAGCTCGGAGGGAGGATGAAACCCGTATTTCTGAAGTGCCGATAACGCAGCCATGGCATTTCAGACTGCACAAGCGAGGACAGTTACAGCTTTAAACAGGCCAAATTAAGTTCCTAGTGAGCAAAGTACATTGCCCCAAAGCACTCTGAGGATGAACTCTAAATGGTCAAAGCACGGGACAAGATTACTGACACTGGCTGACCTGCACACCCTTGTATCAGAATACTCCCAAGCATGATGATTAGAAAAAGGAGAGAGTGTAACTAGGCCTCCAGCAGGTCATTAAGCAGAAGACACTGGCATTTGAAATGCACATTAAAGAAAAACATTGCTTGAAGGTTCCCAGAAATAAATGTTTATAGAAGATGAAGACAAACAGAAATTCAGCAGCAGCTTCTACAGCTGGAGAACAATGAATCCCGTAAATATTTCCCACTCATTTAATTTAAAAACAAATCCACCTAATCTGTGTTCTCATTTTATGCATTTGCTCTCTGTTCTTATTATTGCAAACAATTCAGATAGGTGGAATATTCTTAGAAACTGACATTAAAGCAATTACTAAGAAGAGATCACCTTGAACGTAGGGTGGTAAATACACACACTGAAGGCAGGCTGAACAATAAACAGGGAAAAAAGGAAAAGCAATTCTGTGTAGTCAAAATATGTAAGTAATAAAAGTAATGGATAGACCTGGCTTCTTAAGGCCCATATTCAGTCCAGTCACATGCTCCCACAGCTTCTAGTCTCCTCAGAAAATACAGGAATCCCACAGAACATTTCTGAAATCAAACTTCACTGTATAATTCCTCTTTTTCCCACCCCTCCTGTTTCATATAAGATAGTGGATCTCTGGTTTCTTCTTAAACAACTGCCATTACCCAAAGAGAAAAATGTTTCTGTCTTTTCCAGTTGAGCTCTAGCACTCTTAACCATCCCATTCCTAGCTGGGTCTAACAACTGGAGGACCAGCCAAGAAGGCATGGTATTATTCCTGCAGTATCACATCAAAACTAATCAGAATTGGGAAAGTACAGGTTTAATCAGAAATCTTGAGTCACAAATATTGTCTTCAGCTGAAACAGAAATGACATAAAGGAAAAAGGACAGCATCAAAAGCCTTCCATGGTTTCTGTCCCTTCATAAAAAGTTAAAGTTTGGTTTTGAGAAAGTAATGAATAGGCCAAACATCTGAACATTTAAAATAATTATAGTGCTTTATGTACTAAAGCATCCAAATTATTCAGCAGTCAGGAAGCAGTCACCAAACTTCTGAGCCTTTCTGCCCACACAGACCCTCTTCTTCCCTTGTAGGTACTTTGTTTGCCTATTTCTCTGCATTTTCTGGACATTAGGTAACTGCTGCTTCAATGGGGCTATCACATATCTAGAAAGCCTTGACAAATGGCCACTCTGCATATACAGACCAACCCTAGAATGTGTGCACAGTCAGTGCAAGCAGTTTGAAGGTCAGTGGCTGGTTTTTTATCCAGAGGCAGTAAAAATAAAAATCAAGCCTCTCCCCAAAATCTACCCCAATCTGTTGTGAGGATGCCTCGGGTCTACATATATTTCAGATGTGCTCGTAATGATAGCAGCACATGCCCAAATGCTTCTGTCCATTCTCAGGAAATTTTTCCTGACTGAAGTGCAGATTTTCAGAGGTACCTTCCTGGTGTGCAGAACCCAGGAAGCCCCATGAACCATCCAGTCCTAGTGAACCCAGGGATAACTAGAACTAATGTAGATTTACATAATCCAACAAAACTGTAACATTCGTTTTCTGCACGTACTCTCTGTGTGTTCATCAGATTTACATTGAAGAAAAGGTTTGGGTTTTTCTTTTACCAACAAAAATTCTGTTTGATAGAAAGATATGAAGACATGACTATGAAATAAGTTGCTATAAGCTGAAGTAAGGGGTGGATTTACAGCTCACACACAGCATTTCACAAAAGATACCCTTGAGCACACCCTCATCAATGATGCCATTGTGTTGTCACTGCAGGGTGGCTGCTGCACCTGTGCTATAAGTGAGTGTATGTGTGTGTGGGTGTGGCTGTGGGTGTGTGGGTAGGCACTCACCAGCCAGTATCTTATTTTTATAAATCCAGACACTTCCACCACTATGCCATATCTTGTTTGTAGGTCCATACACACTGGTCCACATTTCTAAAGGAATTTAGGCATTTAACTTGGCCCTTCAGCATTTCATGGAGTGACACAAAGCCAGATTGTGTTAAATCACTGCTTGTACCCCAAGGATGACTGTCTAGATTTGCTTTAATTAAGTGATACAGTACAGGAGTTTTTAAAGCACAGCCCCACTTGCCTGTGTGAGCTTTTTGAGATACCCAGAGCTAAGCTAATAACAGATGGCCTTATTAGTAGGCAGATACAGTACTAGGCAGGTATTGGGAGTCACCAACAAGGGGTGCGGTTTTTTAATTCACATTTTTCCACATAGATAAGAAACTTCAGCTAGATCTTTTAAAAGAGGCATTGCATACTTGGCATTGCATTAGTATTATCAGCATTTGCCTGCAACGCTTTGAAAATAAACCTTTCATTATGTCCAGACGTGATTTACAGATTCATTCCTGCAAACAGAAACCCTGTGTTAGTTTTAAGACAAATCCTTTCTTATGTCCATATCTGATTTACAGTTAATTTTGTTCAAATAAAAATGTATGACGCAGATTTCCATTTGTGTTCTGCCAGGAACTTCTATTTTTAGATATAGGGCAATTTTATACTCCTTTAATGTGCCTACCACTCCTATATAGCAAAAGGAGCACCTTAGCAAGGGCTGACACATTCTCTTAAATAAAGAAAGTCTGCAGAATGGCTGACAAAATTGTCAAAATTGATAAGAACAGCAACGTGTTGGGACACCCTACTTGATGGAAGTCTGCTAAAGGAAATTACTTCTTTCCTTTTCTTTTTTTTTTTTTTTTTAAATTGTAATTTATAATGTGGAAATAAACCAGAAAAAGAAGTAGCCCTCTGGGCTACTTCTGTAGTGAAACTACCTGCATAGTGAAACCACATTGCTCTGACACAACATTTTCTCTTGCATCTGTCAAGCTGGGGCTGCTCCAGAGATCTTCACTGGCTCCCACTGTCAACGCAAAGGTCCCATGTCATCAGCTTTGCCCAATATTGCCTCCACCTACGTCTCTCCCATTTCCTCTCACACTCACCTCCCACTCTCCATGCTCTGCCCAAATTACTGATGACTGACCCTTTAGGATTTTTTTATCCACTCCCAAATGGGGACTTTTTTATATTCTACCCATGCTAGTAGAAACAACCTCTCAGCCAGGATCTACCAAATATTTTCCCTCCATCAAGAGCACTCAGAAAACTCCTGTACTGAAAAAAGCTGCACCATTAAAAATTATGGGAACATGTAGAAAACATGAATTGATAGGTACCCTACCTTGTGTCTGATCATTTATCTGGCATATGTTTGGTAACATACAGACAGCACAATAAAATATCTTGTTAGCTAAAGGAAAGGCAAAACAAGACTATTTCAGTACTTTCTTTGTCCCCAAGTGAGAAATCTGGGTTTAGTTTTTCAATAAAAGTGAAAATTTGGTACATATTTGATACATACATATGGGATTTTTTTTTCTTTTCCCTTTCTTATCTCAATATTGAGTCAAATGGAATCTTTCTGTTTAAAAAAAACAGGTTTTCTATTTATCTTGTCTTCACGGTGGCCTTTGGTTTATATTTTATGAAATAACGACATCTTCAAAAACAAGAATACATAATGTGAGAGGAACATGCAGTTACTACTCCTCCTACAACTCAAAAAAACTTACAATCCGAAGTGTGGAAACACAGACAAAAAGGACTTTGTTTACTCATTTTGTTCTCCAGAAGGCCTCTGCAGCACAAGTGATGATCAAGCAACTCAAATGCTGTGTTTCAGGGATCTGTAACATTCCTTGCTGTAAGCTTCTGGGAAACAATCAACTTCTTCTGGTAAGAAGTTTTTCTTCTATTAGCTAAATGATTTTGAGTTATTCAAAACTATGAATATTTGTCCAAATGTTTATATGACTGAGAAAAACTAGGTAAATTCCATCCAACAATGAAGCAACTTCCAGCAATGTGTAACAAAAATAGTGCCTCCCTTACATATTTACTCCAGTAAGTGTCTAAAAGTGATCCCATAATCAAGAGTTGCAATCAGAAATAAAAGACACTGGGAGGATGGCAACATTTGGAACAAAAACTCTTTCACCATAATTTAGATAACGTCTGTGTAGGAGAAGAGACTTTGTATTTACTCAGATTTCTCAGGGATGTTCTCACTTATCTATTCTTCTCAATGCTTCCAAATTATTTGCTGCTTTAACACAACTATTTTTAGAGAATTTCTCAACTCTGGAAAAATATTTTTAAATAACACTTGGAAAGCCTACCATAATGAAAAAGCCTCTCTGTTTTTCCCCTGCTTAGTCTAACTGGCACTATCAAATATTTCTCATTTTATTTAAAACACTTCCATAAACCTGAAAATAATTATACCCAAAATAACCCACAACTCTGATCTAATAGGAAGTCCTCTGAAAACAAAAATGCAGTATCACTCACCTTAACATCCAGCTCCCTCAAAATCATCTATTATAGAATTGCAAGTGTTTAAACATTAAATTAAGAGTTTTGTCAAGGGTGCAGTTATATAAGCATATTCTTACTATTACATGGGTTAATATTGGAGAACATGAGTATGGAATATGCAGAAAAAAATCAGAACTGAGTTTTACCTGTAACAAAAAGTTTAAGTTAACTAAGGAACCTATTACATTACAAAAGCACTCTTTATTTATTTTTGTCATATATTTTCTCCATTTTCTACAGAACTAGTGAACAAAACTGAAACACGAGTGTCACCTATGCAGCATCTGCAAGACTCTGAGTATTTTTTTTTAAGTCAGTGCCTGAACTTTTGCTGGCTACATATAACTAATACATTCCCTCACATCTCAAAACAGACCTCCAGCTATCACGAAGCTACAGCACCTTACATCAGCCCCACATTTTCTGAGGGCTTTTAAATATGTAGGAGTATTGAGAATTTAAATGAATGAAAGGTCTTCCTCCTACAAAACAAACAAACAAACAAACAAAATCACAGGCCACAATCTAATGCATTAACAATCATGATTTGCGGTACTCAGGATCATTACAAAGTTCTTTACTGTGAGGCACTGGAACAGGTTATCCGGAGAAGTTGTGGATGCCCCATCCCAGGAACTGTTCAAAGCCAGGTCGGATGCCCCTGCTCACAGCAGGGAGGTTGAAACTGATGGTCTTTAAGGCCCCTTCCAGCCCAAATCATTCTGTGATTCTATGACTATGGTAAATAACTATGAATCTTGCCAAAGGAATAATAAGATAAGATCTACACAGTGGAAGCAGCCTCCAAAGATTTAACAGACAACAGCAACCCAGTGCTCTGGTTGCAGAAACCAGCACAGGATTCCTACCACAGCTGTTTCCCTATGGGCAAATCCCTGCCCCATATTAAGAGCTGGTTTGAAAAGCAGACTTTTGCTGCAAAAAATCTACCATATCAAAGCAGCACTTGGAAGAATAGAAGATAAGGAAGGTAATGTGTTGCATGATCCACGTCCTGCCACAGTTTTTCTCATCCTACAAAACCGATAATCATACTTCCTGATCTCAGTGTGTCGCAGCGGTGAGATGTTCCTGCATTGTCAAAGTGCTGACACACAAAGCTAGTAACTCCAGTAACACTGCCAAACAGTATTTGGCAAAGAGATTGATAAAACTCTCTCGGGAGAGGGAGCTTCAGGAAACAACCTCTACAGACATTACTACATCACTTCCCAGTGCTGACACCTTAGACACATAACACTATGATGAAGCTTTATTTTGCTGTCAAGTCTGACATCCCCTTGAGAATCTAAATTGAGCAACTGTTTACTACTACTCTTCAAGCATAGGTAGCAGAAAATTTCTTGTGAGCAAAGACACCTGGATCAGCTTATGCTTATGCCAGGTAGAAACTGGAATAAGCAATACTGACTTTGCAATAGATCTGGGATCAGACCCAGCCAGCACGGCTTTAGGAAGGGCAGGTCCTGTCTGACCAACCTGATCTCCTTTTACGATCAGGTGACGCGCCTGGTGGATGAGGGGAAGGCTGTGGATGTGTCTATCTGGACTTTAGCAAAGCCTTCGACACCGTCTCCCACAGCATTCTCCTGAAAAAGCTGCAGCCCAGGGCTTGGACAGGGGCACTCTGTGCTGGGTGAGGAACTGGCTGGAGGGCCGGGCCCAGAGAGTGGTGGTGAACGGGGCTGCATCCAGTTGGCGGCCGGTCACTAGTGGTGTCCCCCAGGGATCAGTGTTGGGCCCAGTCCTGCTTAATATCTTTACTGATGATTTAGAAGAGGGGATAGAGTGCACCATTAGTAAATTTGCAGATGACACCAAGCTGGGGGGGAGCGTCGATCAGCTGGAAGGCAGGAGGGCTCTGCAGAGGGACCTGGACAGACTGGAGAGCTGGGCTGATTCCAGTGGGATGAGGTTCAACAAGGCCAAGTGCCGGGTCCTGCCCTTTGGCCACAACAACCCCCTGCAGCGCTACAGGCTGGGCACAGAGTGGCTGGAGAGCAGCCAGGTAGAAAGGGATCTGGGGGTGCTGATTGACAGGAAGCTGAACATGAGCCAGAGTGTGCCCAGGTGGCCAAGAAGGCCAATGGCATCCTGGCCTGGATCAGGAACAGCGTGGTCAGCAGGAGCAGGGAAGCACTGCTGAGGCCTCACCTGGAGTGCTGTGTCCAGTTCTGGGCCCCTCAGTTCAGGAAGGATATTGAGGTGCTGGAGCAGGTGCAGAGAAGAGCAACCAGGCTGGTGAAGGGACTCGAGTACAAGCCCTGTGAGGAGAGGTTGAGGGAGCTGGGGTTGTTTAGCCTGGAGAAGAGAAGGCTCAGGGGAGACCTCATCGCTCTCTACAACTACCTGAGAGGAGGTTGTAGCCAGGTGGGGGTTGGTCTCTTCTCCCAGGCAACCAGCAGTAAGACAAGAGGGCATGGCCTTAAGCTGTGCCAGGGGAGGTTTAGGTTGGATATTAGGAAGAAGTTCTTTACAGAGAGGGTAATCAGCCATTGGAATGGGCTGCCCAGGGAAGTGGGGGATTCTCCGTCCCTGGAAGCTTTTAAGATGAGACTGGATGTGGCACTTAGTGCCATAGTCTGGTAACCATGGTGGTAGGGGATCAAGGGTTGGACTTTATGATCTCCAAGGTCCTTTCCAACCCGTGTGATTCTGTGTGATCAGCTAAGCAACAGTTAGAAAATCCATTCCAGAAGTTATGGTAACAAACAAGAAGTCAAAAATGAAGTGCTTGGAAAAATAAGGTAATGGCCAAGGCAAAGTGAGGAGCCTTCAGTGAGGACTCAGTGGAAAAATGCTATCTCCTTAAAACACCAATGGTCTTCTATGTAGCACTAGAAGTCTTGCTCAACTCCTGTCTCAGTCCAGTCATATTTAATTTATGAGAAAGTCACAGCAGTTTGCTATAAAATGTCCCCCAAATAACTTTTAAGGATTGTTAAAGCTTTGAACTTCCTCACCTCCCTTATAATAGGTTCGAAAATGAAGTCACAAAATAATCTGATAAAACACACATGCTATAAAACGCACATGCTATAAATCCATAAACCTAGATCACAATGGCCAATAAAAACTCATATACTATAATGGCCAATAAAAACTCATTTGTGTTTAAAAAAAGAAACTAAGCCAGAAAGCACCAAACTACATACTGGAAAAACCCCTTCCCCAACCCCTCCCACAGCTCCATAAAATTAAGTTGCTCTTATTTACCTGGTCTAGTGGAAGGTGTCCCTGACCATGGCAGGGGGGTTAGAACTAGTTGATCTTGGAGGTCCCTTCCAACCCAAACCATTCTATGATTCCGTACTTCAAGTATCCTACGATGTTCAGAACCACATGACATCAAAATGTAACAAAAAATTGTGCCATAACTAATAATATTCAAATCAGGGCATGACCTTGCAGAACACCCATCAAGTGCTGATTTTGCAAAAGTCAAGCTGATTCAGTCTAAATGTGCATGTTTTCCTTTCTCCTTTGGAAGACAGGCAAGAATAGTTTCCAGATTTAAACCTTTCTCTGGTGTAAACTCAACAGTTTGTTTTAAAATATCATCGCTTGAACACAAATTTTACTTATCTCCCCAAGGCACAACCTGTTCACAAAGAGAAGTAGGTGTCCAGTCTCAAACCATTGAAAGATCCCAGTCTGAGAGAGAATTGAGAACACTGAAGACCGGTTTCTCTTAAAAGTATTTGCACATGCAAGATGCAGACGCTACTTGACTCACTAAGTGTGACCTGCAGCTTTTCACATGAACAAAATACTCCACTCCGGAATAGTCTGAGGATCCAAGAGCTCCCTTGTGAGCTCAGGCTGTCACTAGCACAGCTTTGGAGCTGCAGGGCAGAGCACAGCACTTCACCCACAGACACAGCAAAGTCCCACACATGAACCAGAGTTTAACCCCACTCTGTGTGCATGATGAACAATAGTTGAACAAGAGAAACATTGGCTGAAGGATACAAACTGTTCAATTTAAATAGACTTCACCTTGCACTACTTGAATATGACCTAACAAGCAAGAAACGCCACTTCCAGCCAGATCTGACTGCACTGACAACTATTCTTCCATCTACAGTACTCCTTGTGTATACTTGGTGTAGTAGAAAGGGGATGCCACCATCACAAAGTGAACCAGCGCTGCTGGTTTTCACTGCAAGTGGCTCACTGCAGATTAGACAATTCCACCTTAGGAAGTCAAATTCAGCTCAGATTACCAATTCAAAGCAGTGATGACTGAGCTGCATATGCTGTAGCCAGGAGTACATGCATGTTGCGTGTCTGAGGGATGTTATGGAATAAAAAATAATGTAATCTCTAATGCAAGCAGAAAAACTAGATGGGAAGTTTGGGTTTGTTACAGAACCTTAAATCTGAAAGTCTCTACTTGTGACACAGGAAGAAAAGAAGTTAGTCAATAAAAATTGTGGGAAAATGGAAGGTGTAAATTTCACCTACATTTGTTTGGGACACCCTACCCCAACTATTATTAGCAGGGATGCACTTGCTTTGAAGTTCTGCCTTGGTTCGCTTTGAGACAACCCTATTCCAACATGGCTACAGAGACTTTGGTACAGCTTCACTTTAAAAGACAACTTTTGCAATAGAGTTCCTGATAGATTCGTTCTACAAAATATGTAACTGATACTTTTGCTAATGCACATTATTTCAACAAACTGTAAGCATTTTTCTTGTATTTGTTTACTGCTTCCCTTTGACTCTTACTAAGTGTAAAGACACGCAGATCTCTCCTGTTAATGTTATGAAGTGATTCAGATGAGAATGTTCACTGACACCTTTTAAGCTTTGCTTTTGTAGCTATTCAGGGAGGAGAGGAGAGAAGTTCTCCCCTTGTTGGGAGAACTCCTTCAATCAGGACTTTAGAATCAAAGGCTAACCTTGGATCAGTTTTGCTGTGTTAAGGACAGGGTGGCACAGGACTTTGGCTAGAGCTGAGATTGTGCCACTGAAATGTCAGTACAGCCAACCACGACAGATAAGGTTGTTCCTTCACTCAACAGGGAGCAATCAAACTTCAGGTCAAGGAAATATCAGTAATCTAGAAAGATAAAATACACTGGGGAGACAGGAAACTGGGGACAGAGTGCCTCTTCACTCTCCTCCAGCTGCAATTTCTATCGCCTCCCTGAAAACCAAGTCAAACACATTCCCAGTGTCATTCCTCCTGAGCAAGCCACCAGATCCTACTTTCTCTAAACGTTCAGTCCCTTCAAATGTCTTGAAAATACAGACTGCAACTTTATAAGTGGATCTGACATCCATTATTTCACATGTGATCTTTTCAATACTTCTGGCAACTACAGTGATTCTTCATGTCAAAAAATATTCATACTATTATTAAAAGTATTTAATAGAGAAAAAACTAAGACCCATTTAATAGGGAGAAAACTAACACACATCGTAATGAGCCATGTATTTACAGATCACCATCAAAAGTCTTGAATGTGAATCTCCCAGATACAAACCATGTCATCTTATTTGGGAGCACAGCACATTGTAGATATCCCTGCAGTTGAAATAATACTCGAAATCTGTAACAAAGAAAGTAATCTATAGTAACTGAAGTGAAAGCTCAGTCATATAGTCACTTCTGATTTCAGATTAGGGTCTGCTTTTATTAGAAGGCAGAGATCAACCTTAAGACTTACCTACTAAGCAGGGAGCTTCAACTAGGAACACAGGTAGAAGTGAAACATGTAGTTGGGAAGCTGAAAGCCTTGGTCACCATTTTAGGAACATCAGTGTCTTTTTAAATTCATACGAAGAAGTCAGCTCTGCTGGTTTGTATCTTTTTGATTTATTTATTTACTGTAGTCTGGACACTGATACCAAGTATGAGAAATTCTTTTTTACCCACATTTATCTAAGTCATGGTATCATTGGACATACTGTGGTCATCCAGGGTCAATGTATGTCATAAGTTCTGGTGAGAAACCAGACCAAGATGTAGATGGGAACTAATTGTTGTCATGAACATAGTAGGAATGTAATGACAAATTCTGCTTTTGTGTCCAGGAGCCTCCAGTGACATTTCACAGGGATAATCAAATTTGGCCTTGAGCAATTTGCTTTTAGGGATCTTAAAGATCATCTAGTTCCAACACCCTTGCCACAGGCAGGGATGCCACTCCCTAGATCAGGTTGCTCACGGTGCCATCTAACCTGGTCTTGAACACCTCCAGGGACCAGGCAATGGATACATTGCTAAAATTATCTCATCAGATACATTGCTAAACCTCTTTGCATTCAGTTCTTGCTCTCCACCTTCCCTTCATACTCTCTTTAGACCCGTCCCTCCTTTCAATTTTTAATAAACACTGGCTACATCCATCCACTCTCTTTGCTGTTATTTCTTGTGTAATCAACCCTGCAGCAGTAGCATAGCAAACAGTAAAGCTAGGCAGTGTAAGAAGGGAAGGTGATTTCATTTTAAAATAAAACTGATTTCATTAACACACACCCTCATACCCACATACTCACAAAGCACCTGGATGTGTGTGCCCAAGTAGTCTGTGCAAAATTCAGGTGTGACTCCTGAACACAGGAGGTCTGGTTAGGACTTCTTATAACACAGAAAAAAAAGGGACACCAGCTATTAAGTTCTCAGCAAGAACAGGTTCACTCTAAGAGGTAGGGCTCCTGGGGAGAGCTGTAAGAACTAAACCTGATTGGATTCTTTACTTTATCCTCCAGGTTAAATGTGAAAACTGCATAAAACCAGGAGCAGGCATGATTACGTAATTACAGAATTGCCAACAGAGCTGTTAACAGTGCCAGCCGGGAGCAGAAGCCGTAATTCCCCTTGCAGGAAAAATGCTGAACACCACACAATATTCATATCCCTTCTTAACTTACTTCAACTCTGGACTTTGCTGGCACCAATGGTCTACAGGCTGATTTCCTAGCAGCAACATTACTTAACCTACAGGTACAGTTAAATGCATTTTATTCACCTACAAGTGCCATTTCTTCTCTTCAGCTTCCAGAGGTGGTATGTTGTTTTGTTTTGTTTTCCTTGGAATTCCTCCCCAAGGCATTCTCCCTAGAAATCCCTAAGTCACTTTGCATCTCCCTCCTTGAGACTCACCCTGTGACAATTCCTTTCATCCTCTCTCCTCATTCATATGCAGTCTTCTTACTACTTTGTAATTGTAAAGCGAACCATGGTGAAGTCTTCCTTCCCCTCCCCAATATGGGCTTCTCAGACTGCCATCACTGCTCCATGGTACAAGCTAAGCCAACTCTTCCCCTAAACCAGCTTGTGAAGCAAGAAGTGAGGTCAGAGTCCAAGAGCAACAGCTAGTTCAAGGTAGCAGGAAAGATCTTCTCAGATGTTACTGTAGTAGGTAACAGGACACATGAACCAATTCTGATTACAGATATTAAACACACACCACAAACTTACTAAGGAAATTCAGTGGTTGCAGAGATGGCTCTTCCATTCTGTCAAGGTTTACATATGGGCTTAAGGTTTTTTTAAAGTAGGTTCTTCAAAGTCAAGCAGCATTAGGACCAACTGTATTTATTGTTACAAAACTACACATCCCTTCTCCCCTCTGTAAAAAAGAACAGTTATCATGATAATAAAGGACACTTTTGTTCACTATGTCTCTACATCCATTTCCTGTCTTTTTGAGCAGCTCAAGTGGCTGTTTATGAAGGAAGGTACAAATGTGCCATGAAATCCATAGAAGTGGGAGGCAATGGTACCAGAGCATGTCCAGCTTCTGAAGCAAAACAGCACCAGCTGGTGAGAGACTAAACCACAAACTCAGCAATGTGGAAAGCTTTGAAGTCAGAGATCAGGCAGAAAAGGCATGGACAAAAAGTCTGGAAAAGGCATTACAAAAGATAAAGAGCAAAAAACAGAAGTGGCCCGAGATCTTTAAAAAAAATAAAATAGCAACACCAAATACAAAACAGGTAGAGGCAGCACTAAATGTTTCTTAGAGACCAAAAGATTTGTATTACAGAGTGGACTGGGTGCATGCTTGCTGAGAGTACAAGTTTTTTTGACTACAAAACTGTCAAGAAATTATGACAACTCCCTGCAGAAAAAAGGTGAGCCTTCAGTTAGCGTAAAAAAAAGATGAAGTCAAAGGTCAAGTGAAACCACCCCCACCCAGACACCAACAAAATCCTGCAACACTTCTAGATCAAGTACTTCCTATCATCCTTTTGAAAACAGATGCATAAACCCATTACCGACACATTATCACAGAAATCTGGCAGCAAAATGAAGTTAAAAAAAGCTTGACAGAAGGAATCAGCAATGCACTCCAAGCACTGACCCAAATTGGTGCTTTTGCATCATGTCACTGTGAAATGCAGAACGTGCACATGTATTTATCCAAGCCAGACACAAAAATCCCATGGACTCAAGTTTATCCAAGGTTGGACTAGAAAGATGCACAGAATAACCTCAGGGAGGTTTCAGAAGGACATATCCCTGTGACACAGGACACACCTGCTACTAACACAAATTTAGAAACTACTATAGGCAAAACACATCAGATTTCTAAATGCCCATGGACTAAAATGACTTAGCACAAACTACAGCAAAACAATTACTTCTAAGCACTCCAGTGTGACAACTTGCAGTTAGACCAGAAGCAGAAGTTTCCTGGAAGAACATAAGGCCAGGTTTAAGCTGAGTGGGTTCTGGTATAGCAGCAATTTTTCATCAAGAGTTAACTGCTCCACACAGAAAATCACAGCACTTCTGAATGGGCACTTCTGGCCCTCCTGTCCTACAGCTTCATTGTGCCTTTAGCCATTACCACCTGTTGGCTGAGAATGCTGAAAAGCAAACAGCTGTCAAGGAGGCTGGTAGGAAAGGGAAAAAATGAGTCAAAACTGAAAGCATGTTTACCAGGGTCTCCCCCAAACAGTCCAAAACCTTCAGAAATCCACTTTAAGATAATTACTTTAAAATGGTGTCTTTCAAAACAAAGAGGATAAGTCTAGTAATCAAGTTTTGATTTTAGTGCCAAATAGCAATTTCAGAAGATTTATTTTTAAAGTACAGAATGGAGCACGTGCATAAGATTTGGTCCTCTCCACAAACACAAGGCACACTCACTGTTCTGAAGGAAGATCATGCATTTAGCAGCACTGTTCATTCAAAGAGCTGTGTTTTAAGTCAATTAAGAATGACAGCTAGTAGGGAAGAAGAACACATTTTAGATTTCTAAACACTGTTTCTAGCTTCTACTGCTTAGCACTACATCGTGCCTACAGCAACAGATAAATTGCAAGCAACATGAGTATGCTGGGGGCTATGCATGACATACAATGCCACATCAGAAAAAAAAAAATATACTCTTTTGTAATTTTACATCACAAAAAATTCCAGATTGAGAGGACAGACTTTCAGGAACAAACTCACAGGCAGGCTGAGACATGCAGCCATTTGACAAATCATGCACACACACAGGCAAGTGCTGTGCTGAGGTCTCAAGAACTGCATAGACTGAAATGCTGTTACTGAGGACTGATGTTATCAAAAGAGCTTTCAAAACCATGTATTTAAGTGACGATTGCTAAATTTTGTTGTCTAACTAGTCTTATGCTGATTTGCAGTCCTAGATTTCAGTTCTACAGGAAGCTTCCATACCCATTACTAGAACACAAAGTCTGAGAAGCAAAGATTAGGTCCCAAGTTTTGTTCTTCTCATATACAAGTTTATTTTATAACAGTATTTGGGACTGAACAGGCTAACTACAAAAACATCAGCTGGTATTTCTTTTTCTCCTCACCCATAAAAATGGCAAATAGAAAAGCTTTCAAAGAAATATAGCTGACACCAAAACATGTGCCAGACAAAAAAGGGTCAAAAAAGATTCCCTAGAGCATAGTCTTAGCTGAGAAGCAATAGAGAATTCTGAACTGACACAGCTGCTTCAGGAGGGACAGGACCCATCATCTCAGCAGCCTGAAGTTAGATTATTTTCCAACTAGTTAGATGATCTTTCAGACATATCACTCCAGTTCACCCCCAAACACAGAGACTGTATGAATAAGGACCTTGCCTATTGTAGCAGCCCAGAGTTTGAACTTGTTATTTTCTGTTCATTCTTCAATACATGATTTCTTTGTGCCTTTAAAAAAATATTTACAGTTCAGTCTTGTCCTTTTATTATTACCAAAGACTATGTCAGGGATCCAGACCAGTTTCATGGTCTTCAGTTTCATCAGGTAGTTCTTCAGAAGAAGCAGCACACATATTGTCCTGTTTTTCTGCAGGTTGATTTAGCTCATCAGGTTCTCCAGCTGCAATCTGAGTTGTTTCTTCTTCCTCTTCTTCCTCAATTTCCCCATCATCCTCTACATCCATCTCAAACACCCTCACATGGCGGAGATTTGAACTTAGCTACAGAGACATTAAGAAGTTTCTGTTAATAAATAAGTAAGTAAAAGCACCAACACCATCTTAATTCTCAGCCAATAGCTTTGAAAACAGCCTTTATCTTTGAAGCAAAGGTATCCAGGGAATTAGCAACTTTTTATTGCTCTACAGGCTGAAATGTAAAGCAAGCAGATTTATTAACTTCCGTAAAGTTTTTCCATGTTGTTCTGTGAGACAGGTATGACTGTATCCTGACACAGTTATAGCAGACCATGACAAAACAATCTATTTGTTTTAAAAAAAAAAAAAGGTTTGATAACTCTTAGATTACCACTCTCTTCACTCATAGCACATATTCTTTAATAGCTTATAGGCTTGTTCAGGGATACTGCACTTACCACACAAGAAACTTTTCTAATGCCATTTACAGAAACATACTGAGCTTTCATATTCTCCAGCACCCTCCACTGATTCTCCAAGACAACAGTACATGTGGGTATCTCACCACGCCGCTCATCCAGCCTGTACACAGCAAGGAACAAAAACAAAGCCAGTATATAAGAAACAATTGCAGTTCTAAGAAAAACCTCCAGTTACTTATGTCTAAGTTCCATCATATCATATGCAACAAGATGAGCATTTGAAATCATCATAATGCTCCCATAGATACTCTAGAGTGGGGGACCCAACTGTGCAGACACAGCATGTTTCAACTGAGAAAAACACATTGCCAGAAGGGAACTGTGAAGTCTGATCTTCCCACCAGAAACAGCTACACCAGGAGGATGAGGGTGGCTTTCTTTCAAACCTCTCCTCTACAAGAAGAATTGTTTCTGAGCACAGTCCTGGATGCAATGCCTCTCCTCATACAGAAGTTGGCCCTCCATGACCTTTCAAAGATGCATCACTACAGTTCACCCCCACTCACAGGGACTCTATGAAGATAATCCCTGCCTATTACAGCAGCCAGGGTTAGTTTGACCTTGCTCTTAATATTTTCTGTTCATTCTTCAATACACACTATCTTTGTGGCTTAAAAGGGATATTAACAGGTCAGTATGGGTCTTCATTTTGAGGCAGAAACGCATCTCCAGCAAATCACCAGAGAAGAATATGGAGAAAAAAGTAAAAGCAAGGGAGACACAATAACTGAAAGACGGATTCACTGCTTGAACTACACTGGCCATTGTGTGTGTGTGTTAACTTCCCCAGGTGCTCTCTTCTCCCTGTGCCAATCCAGAGAGAGGTACCAATTCTGATGTTTCAAGGGTAGGCTGACAGTGTTTCTAAGGGTGACTACAAGGGGAAAGATGAAGAAATACCTGTGTATCCTTATTACAAAACAGAAGTATATGAGCAAAAACACCCTAAATTGAAATATCTTGACAAGCAAAGTTAGCATCTTCTAAAGCAAGGACAATTTCTGATTCTAAAGGGTGTCTTCAGTTGATCCTTGCATTTCATGACAGCAAGGTACATGGGTAGTATCGGTCTCAAAAAAGCAAAAACAATCCACAAAACCCACAAAAGAGTTTAGGAAGCTTCCATCTCCCCATCCTACTCTCCCTGGCACAAAAAGAGTTTGTCTTTAAAATACTTACACACAAAGCACGAGTAACTGTACACAATTAGAATATTTTCTTAATTTGCTTTTCAGTTCTGCATTTTCAGATTTCCTCTAATTTTTTCAGTACCTTTCCGTAGAATCCCAGATGAATTTCCTATCTTGGTCCTCATCTGTGTACACTGAAGATAAAGGCAGCTGAGCCAAGACTCTCTCCTTTCCCTCTTGTTCCACATTCTCTTTCAGAATCACAGTTACAGTTTCATCATCGTAGAAGTGAGCATCCAAACAACTGTAACACCTATAGGAAAATAATTTAGAAAGCATCGAGGAATAAAAGAGAATACAGAACTAACATATTTTAAGGTTGAACAGCATTTATGTTAAAAAGTATTCAGTAGTTAACATTGAGCTTTACTGTAAATGTTAAAAAGGTCAGTCATGCAGCTATCACACTGAAAGCCATAACTGTGGCAGACTCCTGCATCATGCAGGAAAAATGATTCTGAAGGTAAAAAAAAAAAAAGCAACTCACAAAAAAACCTACTAGCAATCTTCACGTTTCAGATGAAATGTGAGAAACAGTAAACATAAACACCAAAGAAAATTTAGGAACACAACTGAGGGTACTGAGGGCAATCTCATCTCGCCTTTCTACATGAAAAGGATGAACTTAGTCTGTCATATGCCTTCTCTAAGATGGTTACATTCAGGCATATAAATTCTTATCTTACTTCAAGAATATCACAGGTATAAGTAATAGATGTTTCCAGCTAGCTTTCTTACTTGCACAAGTGCTAAAGCTCTAGTTTTCAACTGGAAAACTAAAATTTACTTGACCTTGAGATCAAGTGCAAAATAAGACTCCCACAACCCTGTAGCTTCATGCACCTGTGCCATTTCTTACAACCTGACTCACCCAGGTTGAGTTACCTTAGACGTTAATTTAATGCAAAATAAATAGTAAAAACATGATCTTTAATTCAGCAACCTGCAATTCTGGAAATAAAATCAAGTATACTGACCTGGAGTCTGAGCTCTCAGTTATACTGTTGTTCAAGATGTTTCCAAACTCTACTGCAAGAATCCTGTTACTGACAGACCTAGAACAACAGTGTTAATTATCTTGGTGACTAATTCTTTTCCATTCACAGAGAATCCAAAATCTCCAACAGCAACTGTGGTACAAGATGGTCTAAAAGCCTATCTAAGCTTAGCACAAAACGTGGCTACATCCCAAAACGATATAACTGGTGGCTGGGAACCTTTTAAATTCTTCCAGTCCTGAGGAAAACATGATTAATGGAGTCAAATGAAAAACTGCATCTGGCTTATGAGATATAGTTCTTCTTTGCTGAACTCCTGGCTCAATTATCCTAGTCTCTGGTTTGTTAAGTTACTTGTTACTCTACAGAAAAAGTCTGGATTGTTTTAGGTATCACTGAGGGAGAAAATATAAGTCACACCACAGGGCAGTAATTTTGTCATCAGCAGCTCTCAAATGGAAACTCAAGGGATAGTTTTAACATATGCTTTCCTTAGTAGGAAAACTGCTTTAAAAATTCCCACCCCATCACAGTTTATTGTGTCCTCAAATTAAACGGCACAGATTATAAAAATTAGTATTTTACAAAGAGGAGTAGTTTTTGTTGTTTTTTAAACCCAGCTCATTTCAGCCACCCCACTGACAGAATGCAGCTTAAACAGTTGTATCAGTACAACTAGGCAGTGACAAACTGCATTGTGGACACAAACCCCTGAAGGTACACAAATCTACACCCCAAAGAGATAAATTCTATTTGATGCACCTGTGAATACACTTCCCATTTTTCCTAAAAGCATTAAATTACAGGCTGCAAGGGGTTAATCAAAGACAAAAACACCGGAAGCAGGATTATCCATGATTTTTCGGAAGTTTGCAGATAAAAGTAATTCTGTGAGCAGCAAAACTAAGGGAGTCTGATATGTTTCCTTAGCCTAGAACCATCTTGGGTCTTGTGATTAGATTTGTGTTGTGTTAGAGTCAGAAAACTCCTGCTGCACTTCCTAATGTACTCTTCATTTTCTCTAGTATAAAAGAAAGACTATTCAATCCGCTCATTCCATCTTTATAAATAGATTAAAATTATAGCTGTCTCTGTACACACATGCCAAAGCTCACAAACCACTTTTTCCCTCTTGTCTTACCTGGAAGTATCAGTATGTCTCCTCAATATGTGTATTTTAGAAACAGAATTTTCTAATATGGTGAAGAGGACATAATGTATATTGGATGTTTTGTCGTTCCACCTGCAATGAGGGGGAAGAAATGAAGATTTAGATTAAGTTTTAATAACTGGTAAACTACACAGATTAAGGAATAGCAGCATACTTACAGAAATGGTAGTTTAAATAACTGAGGTGTGGAATCTTCACTGAAAAGGAAAAAACAAAAGAGTTTATAAAATGATACTCATACATGAGTTTTAGTTGCACATATCTTTAGTTTCTTTTAGTAAAGAAATACCTTTGTGAAATTTTGTAGAGAGACAAGCAGACTGCTTGATGCACTGACCTTCCAATTACATCCTACCAAATATAAGAGAAATAGGCCATAAAATACAGGCAGTTACTCATAATTACACAGGTTTTTAAGACAAAAAAACCCCAACCAAGTAACCAAAAACCCCTGAGTACACCTGAAAGAAAAATCCGCTGGAATGTTACGCTGGAATAAACATCCCTAATGCAACACTACTGTCACTTCATACACTGGTTTCATGTTTCTTCATAATATTAGACTAATGTATTGCCAACTAACACCGTTATCTGGTACACAGCACATACACAAAGATAATTAACATTAAAACCAGATCCCAATAATGTGGGAACAGAAGATGTGAAACAAGAAATCCCCTATTGTGCTCTCCCCAGCCAAAGGCTGTAGTCAGACTACACCAAACTTGTAGGCACTCAAAGGCAAAGATTAAAGCATCAGGCCTTGCTAAGCATAACTACTACCTTCAGTTGACCCCTACCCCTAAAAAAAGTTACCATTTATAAAAATTGAACTTACTGCTGGCTTTTGTAAACACTGATCAATGATCCCTTCCATTTGCCTCTTGACAAAATGCAGGGATTTCTCAGGATAGTAGGGAAACAGAAGTGGGCTCTCTGTAAACAAATAAAGTTAACAAATAAATTTAAAAAATGCTTGTACCTCTACAAAAACATATTACACCGTTATTAAAGTGACAAACTGAAGTAAGTTCAGTGAAGAGTCAGTAACATGGTCACAGGGCCAGAGCACAAACTTTACAAGAAGAAGCTGAGGGGGCTGGGTTTGTTCAGCCTAGAGATGCAAATGCTAACACCGAACCACAGGCTGGTCTCTTCAGCCGCCTCAATGATAAGCTGCAGAAGAAATCATTTTCAAGCTGCACACAGGGAAAGGAGAAGATGTAAGGTCATAAGCCCTAGCCAGGAAAGTTCCAGTCAGATGTAAGGAATAAAGTTTTCACAAGGATGGTTAGTCCAAGTATGGAGCAGGGTGCGAAGAGAAGGTGTGGGGTCTCAATCCTTGCAGACATTCAGGACTCATATGCACAAAGCCTTGAATAACACAGTTTATCTTCAAAATTAGCCCTGCTTTGGTTGAATTAGATGATAGTCTAAATTACTCCCTGATTATAAATTCTAACTCAAGTAACTCACTGGATTACAATATGAAACTAGATAAAAAACTGAGAAATGAAGGTCTGCCTGCCCCTTCCACTTTACTTCACAGCTCTTTCAAAATTGCAAACATAGAAAAGCATTTATCCAAGAGCTAGAAATACAGTTGTCATAAAATATCTTGTTCAAGCAAAACAATTTCCATACTTTTTGTAGTAGCTATGATTTATTTTCAGTAGGACTGATTCCTTCTTATGAAATGAACTCCTTTGTAAGAAGACATTTCACTTTTGAGCTATAACTCCTTACTTATTTATAGCCTGTTTCTTTTCCAGTATTTAGTGGAGAAAATGATAAAAATTATATCAACCAACAAAGCAATACAGAACACCATGGAAGGGTAGAAAGTGTCAACGATCGAAGCATTACTTGTCCTAAAATCCTATAAACATCTCAATACTTGCCAAATTAATACCAACAAAAACACTTACAAACCATCACAAATCTTGCGTAGTAACAGAAATGCCCAGTCATCTACGTATCTAGAGTATTAAACAAATTTTTTAAGTATGTCTAAAAATACATCTTCCAAATAGAAAAACTATCATTTCCCCCCTTTTAATTGAATTAAATAGGCAGAAAAAGGCAACTGGGGCAGATTCTATTACCCAGCTTATGCTGTCAAGCTTTTACAGTCTGTGGTTTCTAAAGGCAAACAAGAATAATTTCTGTCATCAGCTCATTATAGTCTCTTATTTCTTTTTCACCGTTGATAAACAAAATAGTCTCAGACCCCAGTGAAAACGAACAAGTCTGGACACTTCACCCAGGTACAACCTAAGCATAACTATTACTTTCTTGAACTGGAATTAAAATATCCTAAAATAGACATCTTCTAGGATTCCTTCCGAGCCAACACTCTGAGACTGGTAGAGAAAAATATGGAGCTACTAATACCTAGAAAATGGTAATAAACTGGATAAGTAGCTACCTAAAACCTGTGTAAAATAACAAGGCTTGTTTATTTTATTCTACTCAAGGCTTGTTTATTGTATTCTACTCAGATGAAGACCAATGATTAGCACTGCAGAAATAACTCATGAGCATGAAAAAAAGATTATTCTTCTTCATTTGTTACATTCTAGGTATATCTTTGATTTTTTAGGAAAGCACATTACCTTTAAGATGAGTACTATTTTTAAGGAAGTTAAACCACTGGTTTCCCTCTGTATTAGGTGGTGATACAAGGTCATCATCTTCATCTTTCAAGTACTAGCAAAGAGACAGACATTTTTAAGACTGTAATTTAAGAATAAGGAACATTAGAATTCACCTCCAACATTGCCCCTAGCAAGTGTATTAGACACTCCCTGTTAAATTAACATGCCATAGTTTTAAAACTAGATATTCCACCCCTTCTAAAACAGTAAGAAAAATCAATTATTGCCTAAGATCACATGGTGATATTTCCATAAGAAACTAATTTTTAAATCAAGTCTGATTTAAAGAATGTTTTGATATCCAGTGATAAATGTCGTAAAGACAACAAATACATTTCCGTTTTCCTGCAGCTGGCTTTTAATTTTACTGCTGCTGGCTGCAAAGAAGTCTTGCCATTTTCCTAAAAACACAACATGCATAAGGTGAAACTGTAAGGCATGTTTTTAAACACTGCTTTTCGTAATAATAGGGGGAAACAATTAAAATGTTCTCTTTTACCATTACTGGTATGTGCAACACAGAGCACAAGGGCCAGGGGAGAAAAGGGGACACAGCTCTAAAAGTCTCCCCATCTAAGAATTTTCTCATTTATTTTTTTTCCATTTATTCCTTAGCTCTTTACCTGGCCAACTCTCTCCACATTGAAATATTTTCCTTTACGATTGTAAAGTTCTGGTGCCTGAAAAAATAATGCAAACAAACCTATTATTTAAACACAAAGTTAATAAGAAGTAGTGAACAAAAAGGTGATTATTTTTCATAAGATTTTTCAGACAGTTCTTGGCAGCAAAAACACAGTCAGATGCTGTACTTGGAAAACCAGTATCACTTACCTCATTGAAGTGTTCAGTAAGAAAATCAGCAACAAATGTGATATCTTTTTGAGTCATCTAAAAGGAAAAAAACCAAACCAAAAAACAGTGAGAAAAGCAAAGGCTAAAAAATACACTTCAATGAGCACAGAACACATGTTCTATAGGCTGCACAAACACAGCTCCCTCAGCCTGTTCTCACAGGGCAAGTGCTCCAGCCTCCAACCTTCTTGGGAGCCCCCTGCTGAACTCACCCCAGTTGATTCCTGTCAGTCTTGTACAGGAGGGCCCCAAGCTGAAGGAACTGTTCTAGGTGCAATCTGACAAGTGCTAAATTAGGACAGTAACTACTTCCCTTGAACTCCTGGCCATGCTCTTGTTAGTACAGCCCTTGTTACCCCCAGCCACCTTTGTTGCCAGGGCACACTGCTGGCTCACACCCAGCTTATACCCTCTGACATCCACAGGTCATCTCAGCAGAGATGAGGCCCAGCTGAGCAATAGCAGGGGGTTACTCCTCCCCAGGACAGAACCCTGCATTTATACTTGCTGAACTGTGGGAGACCCCCACCCCTCCAGACTACCTATTTCCCTCTGGAAGGCACCTCTGCCCTCAAGTGAGGGCAGTGTGGTGGTGGCTGCAAATCCAACACAGGCATATTCCATCTCCTCTATGAAGAGTACTGGTAAAGATGTTAAAAACCCACTCTGGTCAATTTAGTCGTTTAGGGCATATAAAGAGCTGCTATACACAGAGGCCTTACATTCACATACAGTGCACTAAAAACAGTAGTATTAATTAAAAAACCAGAAAAAGTAATTCATGCAAGACAAAGTATCAGTGTGAATCTGCAGGCATCAACTTTCTCAAAAAAGTAACAGAGACCTTTTTAAGTTTTGGAACAGAACAAAACCAAACCTTTAATTCTGCTTTCCAGCTGAGTAGAATACAGAGTACATCAGCATTTATGAGAAAATGTTACTCCTACCTTGTTTAGCTCTGGAAGCACATGATCTTCTGACATCCTCAACATGGCTGAGGGAAAAATTATATTCTTATTGCATTAATACTGTTTCCCTAATATTCTTAATTTCTCATGTCTATGTCATAAGAGATTTCTGTTAAAATAGATTAATTCATCAAAAGCAAAAGAGTCTGGAATGAAGAATTACAAATTGAGACTGAAGTTAAGCCTCACTAGTCCCACTAGCTTACAATTCAAATCTTGCAGAATTTTTATCTTTAATCTTTTCCAACTGCATTCTACCCTGTAAAAGCCTGAGATAAAACTGTTATAAAAAGAGTTCATAAGAATTTATTTATGTACATACTAAGAGTAGTAAAATGGGTATATATAAAATACATTAATACTGTCAGGCCAAGAATCATGTGTCTGAAGAATTACACAGAATTAACTTTAAATCAGCATGGCTTGGATAAAATTCTCTGTTTAGTTTCAAAACAAGCAAATAACAGTGAACATAACACAGAACTCTAATTGCTTTCTCCAATTTTTTAAAATTAGAATTATTATATTCCTGCTAGTAAGTGCTAACAACGCATTTCTGGTGCTTTTACAGTATCTGGTAAGACCACTTAGGTTTTGTAAAGTAGTTCTAAGAAGATCAATTAAAAAAGTTACAAACTTATTCATAACCACTTCATAAAAACAAGCAGGCTAAAATACAGCATTCTGTGCTTCCTTCTAACATTTTCTCTGCAGCTACTCAGACACAATTGAAGATGACTACCAAGTGCATCCAGACATTCAGAAACTGTTTAAATCTGTGCAGAACCTTACAGCTACCCAGGTTGTCACAGGAAAAAAGAGCAATTACCAGACTAAAGGAGAATTAGACTATACTTCAGATTTGGTGTAAACTAAATAAAATTTTTTTTTGAAACTGAAGTTTCAAAAGTTTGAAACTTTTTTTGAAAATAAAGTATTTTCTCCAAGTCAAGACCAGTAAATTGCTCATGAAGCAGAAAACAGTTTGGAGCATCACTGCAGGTCAGGTATGTACAACACCCACTCCACATAGAAAGTTCAATCAAGAACTATCAAGTCTGTGATCTATGTGTTTAGTATTATAATTACTCGTGTCTCATCAACTGTATCCTTTCGGATGTCCAGAAATTTTCTATGATAGAAATAAATAGATGGTTAAAACTAAGATTGGCCTGATTGCTTGCCAACATTTCCATGCTTACAATATAAAACAGACACTGGATGATTACTATGTTATCAAGCTTACCAACATACAGCCACCGAAAAAAAGCCTTGAAGTTTTTCATGCTACTGTCGATAACTCTGAGCAAGAAACAACAAAAGAAATTACAAGACCTAAATGTCACAAGCTGCTCCAGGCTTAAGTCCCATCTTTACTACAAAAAGGCCAACAAGCACTATGAGTTTTTCTAAAAATGCCCAGTGCAACCTTTCAAGTAAGACTATTCCTGCAGTGAGACAAGATCAAAGCCCACCACCAACAGAGAAGCCTTGCTCTTCCAACCTCCTCTATTCCCAGCCACATGCATCCCCTTCAATACAAGACTCACAGGAATGTTTTCTAAACTCTCCAAACTTTATACTTACTGAAGCAACTCATTTGCCTTCAGGATGAAAGAACCAACAGCAGTAATAGCCTCTGCAAAAAAAAGCTAGCCATTGTTATTAAGCTTTCAAAAGTGATATCAGATCAGGTAAGTAGCAGACACTACTGCACCTTCAATTCCAGATGCATCTAATCCCAAAGACTCGTATTTTTGTTTCCATAAAGCCATTCCTTTCAATTCACTCAAGTGGTATAACAGAGCCTCAGAGCCACTAGGAAGGAAGACGAAAGAAGTACAATCTGTAAGTCACCCTTTAGAAATTCATGGCTTTGCTGCATGGTAATGATAATAGCATGAAAATGCTACTGTCATTTACTGTGCAAAGTGCATACATAATACACCATTTATTCTATAATTCGTTCAACACTCTGTGACTTACCTCTGCAAATGACTTATGACCAACTTTTGTATACTGGAATAGGAAGACTCTATGGACTGACCAAGTTTTTTTAAACCCTGTTAACAAAGAAATACAAGCATATAATCATTTTCTGTTAACTTATCAGAACAAAGATTAAAATATATTAAACCAGATTGGTTTAGTATGTTTAAAAAAGTATTAACATACCTTTACTGTCAGTTGGTTCATTAGTAATGCCTGAAGTTCCAGACTGAAGAAGGTGGGGAGAGAACCAGATATGCATTTATTTTGTGTTTCAACATCAAGTGCAAATGCATACTCAGATAAAACAACAGTAACTACCTTGCTTTGCCCCATAACAACAGCTGCATAAACTCATCCTGAACAGAAGTGGTTGTATTCTTTTCCTGTCAGTTAAAATGATTGAAAGATTGGTGAAGAGATTAAATCCAGGCTACCAAATTATCTCACAAACACTTCAATTAAAGTATATTGGAAACCCCACCCATACCCTTGAATGCTGAAATCAGACTACTGATCACTGAAAATTTTCTAGTATTTTAAGGTTTTTTAATTGTATTACCCCATAAAAATTCTAAGCAGTTTACCATCACCAAAAATCTATTTAAAAAAAAATAAATCATATTATTCAATTAACTTCTGGCCATGGGCAATGAACACAAAATTTAAGTAAATCCAAGACCATTCTAATCATGGATGTTATACAAGCTCTACTGAACCAGGCTGTAAGTGTTGCTACTAAACATTTAGAGTAAGCAGTTTAACAATGAATAAAGTACAAAGAGCACAACCTTAAATAGAAACCAACTGATCAACAGCTGGGCAAGCTGAAAGCCTCACTTTTAAATAACTCAGAATAAATAAAACAAAGAAGTATCACAATACAATCATGTTTGATTGTACTCAGGCATCTTCTGCATCAGAGCACCTGACACACAACAGCTTCCAGGCTGTCTCTGAACTTAGAAACTGTTATCTGGAGGCATCATGCTTAAACATTAAGATATGCATTACATTAACGTGAACAACTGAATTGCTTCACAAGTTTTTCCAAAAGAATGGTTAATCCCACAGTACCTGCACAAACTTTGTGAGCCGTGAGTCCATCTGCATCAGTATTTCTTCCCATGCTTCACACATGCACGTCAATGACAACTTTATATACTGTAATACAGAAACAGACATTAGTATTATTTCCTTTCTCCCCTTAAACATCACGCTCAATAACTGAATGTTACAATACAAAGGGAAGAGATATTGTAGATCTTATGCAAAATCTATTATCGAATTCCTAGTTAGAGCTGTACATTTACTTAAGACCAACTTCAGCATCGTACTAGAAAACATTTGATTTTCCTTGTATTAAGAATATTGCAGCCTGTAAGAACTGTGATATTAAAAGGACAGAGTAACACGACTGTACCTGTAACAGAGTTGAAATATGAGTAAACTTCCGGGCCATTCGAGTTACCTCAGGTAAGTAACTTGATAACAGACTAGTGTCCAACTATAACAAATGAAACAAGCAACAGTTAACACATGATTTGTCTTCTACAAAAATTCTAGATTACAGAAATTAAAAGACAGATTGAAAGGACCCACAGAAAAACTGTCAGCTTTCATTTCCTTTAAGTTGATTTTAAGAGGAAAATAAATTTAATTCAAAGAAGATTTTTAATTCATCTATTAAAACTCCTCATAAGGTTCCTCCTCATCCTGGAGTTCTAACAGAATAGTTTTAAGGATGACTGTTCTGCATGGATGGGATAATGAAAAGCATTGCTGTTGTGCCTTTGTGTGCTGAATGAAGAAAATTTGAATAACTGTAACTGTAATTGAATAAATGAATGTTATTTTAAGAGTAGGATTTTAAAATAATGCCTCAGATCATCACTGTCAGTCTTATGAGTGAAACCATGTTAACATCATAAATCCAAAAGCTAAACTGGGATAAATTCAAGGAAGGTCAGAAATACTAGTTTGCAGGGTTTTTTGCAAATAAGGAAAAGCAATAAAGCTACCCAAATGCAATTTAAAAAGCAGGTTTGTTTTTAAAGAACGTTTTAAGATTACTTTACTTGCCTGAAAATATGTTATCTCTGCTTCGCTGTCTGAAGAGTCTCGTATCTCTGTAATTACTGACAGTGATTTCAAGTCACTAGACAAACACAGTCCACGACAAGAACCTGCCACCTGAAGGATTCCAGTTTAAAAGTTAATAAAATAGTGCATTTCCTCTAAGAGGTACTCGCTGCTCGAACACATTTACACACAAAGATGATTGCGGTCAACAACACATAAAGACAAAGTGTAATTTTCAGCTACTACTCAGGAACAAAACTCCTCTTTCTATTGTGGATTAACACTGAACTTTGCTTCATGTGAAACAAGATGTTAAATTGTCCAGTTAAAATGTCTTATCATCAATAACCCAATCAACTAGTTTCTTTAAAATTCAGCAACACACTCTCACCTGTGCATAAGCACACATATGTATATTTTCAGTAAACTCAGCTGAAGTTCGGTATTTTATGACGAAAAAATATGGAAAGGAAAGGAACATACCCCATTTACTGTAGCAATCTTGAACATTCCATATGCATAAATCTCAATAAATCCTGAGCTGCCACCAAGGACAAGAGCATTAAGCCTATTCAAACAGAACAGTGTGTTGATAAGCATACTGAAAGAAATTCAAATGCATACAGATGTAGTTGTTAATACTTATATTCCAGCCCTTTAATAAATGTTCCTCTAACAAATCACTGCACAAAAGGAAACACTGTGCTACTGTCTATAATCGAAGAAATCTAAAAGCAAACAAAAAATTAGCTGAGATTTTATTGATAAAACCTGCATCTAACATTTACAGTAAGAATATCAATTACTACATTAAGCGAGAGAATAGGGAAAAATAGTACAATTTAGTCACAGAGTCCTTTTTCACCAACTTTATACCTTCCAGAAGAAAAAAGTGACAAGTTTCTAGCTACAGTCCACCTACCAATACAGGACACAAAGAATTCTTACAAAGCTATTTTGAGTTTATCCTAACTACATGCAGAGTGAGTTTGTCACAGTCAACTCAGTGGCTCCTCAACAAAACCTCAAAGGAAATAAGCATTTGAAATGGATGCAGCAGCAATAAAAGCCACAGAAGTAACAGCATCAGAAACAGAAACCCAGAAATACCAGAAAGTTAACTGCAAGTTCTGCCTCTTACACACCTAAATATGTTGAAGCAGAATGTCTCAAGAAACATTTTGTCTGAAGACAGAACTTAGCAATGACAGTATCTGAAAAATGTTTGGTTTGATTAATTGAATGTATGAAGGGAGCACAGAATCCACAAAGCTCCTACACCACTGTAGTGGTTTTGATTCTAGACCTTCCTTGGTAACCAGGTTGTAACCAAGGAACCAAGGCCATGTTCCCAGTATTCCATACGATTTTTACGTAAGCAAAGGTATAAATAAGAAGGGAGTGGAAGCTCTCGCTCTCTTCTCTTCCGGTGAGGTTCAGGAGCAGTGGGTCTCTGCGTTGGTCTTGCTTATCTGGAGTTGAGGCCTGCAGTGACTACTGATCTGCCA
>VXAY01003292.1:892026-928855 GCA_013399855.1 Oxyruncus cristatus | reverse complement strand
TGTATATCTGTTTTTTTTTTTTCCCTTTTCCCTTTTTCCCTTTTCCCTTTCCCTCCGGGGGAGGGGGTTGTGCTCGGGATCCCGAATATTGTATATAGTATTCTAGCTGTATATAACTGTAAATACATACAAATATATATATTTTGATATAATTTGGTTGCTTTCGGGTTCTTTGGTTTCTGTAGTTTTTTTTCCTTTGCCCCGAGGGAAGAAGGGAGGGGGAGGCTTTCCCTGTGGATTCGGACAGTTGGCATAAAGCCAACACAACCACAGACAGCCACATCTCTCTCTCAAGCAAGGAAATCCTACTGTAAGAAGAGGCAACAGGTCTTAAAAAAGAAAAACTCGTCATAGACAGAGATGTAAATTTTGATTTAAGGAGGACGATTCTCAGGGGTGAGACTGTAAGGAACAGTGAAAGCCAATGGAAAACAAGGTACAGACATTCAGTGCCCTCCTCAAGACAGCACTGTACAGAGCCAGCCTCAGTCTGCCAAACTACACTTCCTCCAGCTGCTCCTGGTGTGTTGCCTAATAACAGATGTTCATTTTAAAGTAACCCTAATACAGCTTATTTCAGAGCTAATGTTAAGTTTAGCTTTATCACACTCATACAAACCCCCAGGAAATCCCTGTCTATAACAAGCATCCACAAATGTCTCCAAGGCCAGCTTCAGTAACATAAAATAGCCTTCAAATGCACCCCAAGGAATCTTCTAAGAACAAGAAGATATGGCACCAACAGCAGTTGCTGATAAAGTGCCTTATAATCTCTCTAAACTGAGGGGAAAAGGTGTAAACTGATGGAGACTTCTTTTTTAACATATTATTTGAACTTTATCTTTGTATGTGAAAGAAAAAGCCAATCCATATGATTTCTCCAGGACCCTTAAAAATAATTATGAATACTTAAAGGTAAACTCACTTATGGGTTATTTTATACTTTTAAAAAAACAACCAAATAAAAAAAGACAAAAAAACTCAACCAACAACAATGCGCAGATGAAATTTACCTGACATCACCCAGAAGCTTCATAATCTCATCTGACTTTTCCTCACTGAAAACACAAACCATGTAGTTAGGGCTTATGTAGCTTGTCTCAATACCAGAAAACAAAATAAAACAAGAAAATAGAGAGCTATAAGATGACAGTTTCTTACCTGAAAATTTTTGCGGTGGTACTGTAACTGAAAACAGAATAATTACTGTCAATAACAATCTTTGGACATCTATTGAGCATAAAGATGAAGAACTGAAACAACCACAAATAATGACAAATAGTATCTTCTAAAGCTTACTAGTGTAACACTCACTTTTTTGGTAGTGCTGGTAATTTAGGCAAAAGGAGGTTTGATTCATCCTCAGCATTGTAAAAGGAAGTGAGAACACTGAAAAAGAAGTAATACTGTCCTTATTACCCAAGCTGTAAAAATGAGCAGATACTTTCTTTTTAACTTCAAAGTTAGAGCATATACTCAATACATCATGTATATATCACAACTACAAATATCAGAGGATAATCCCTTATGGGACTTTTAATAATTTATCAAGTGATCAAATTAATAAAAGAACTCTGAGAATTTTTTATTATTTTTCCTGAAAAAAGCTTGTATCTGCTTCTTGGAGGCTTGCCACCAAAATCCTTCATCATCTCTAATGCAGTTACTGACTGAGCATTTCTGTTTAAACTCTGCAGTACAACCTACCCACACCTCAAAACACCTAAAGGCACATTGCAGTGATAGGAAGATTAACACACAATACTTAATATCACACCTTAGACATGCCAGAAGAATGAGACTTCCCCGTAAAGAGCTAAGCCTATCCCCATCAGGAGAAGAATGATTTAAGATGCAGTTATTTTTACGCTATTTTAAGATTGGTGTTTTCTGGAGGTGGGGGGGGAAAATCCCTAAGTCAGGCTTTACAACACCTCCCTCTTTTAAATAAATGTTTTATTTAATTAATTTCTTGCACTGCAATAAAGTGCATATCAGAGATTTCTGTAAGACCACAGAAGCAGGGATCATGACATCCTCCAACTCACAAGCGCTGCTGAGAATTGTTTAATCCCATAGAGCTCAATGTCACTAGAGACAAACTGACTTCCCGAACAACAGAATTGCCAGTGGGGTTGGATGTAACACCAAAGACACACCATGAAAGACGTAAACATCAAACTAAAGATCTCTATTTGTGAAGAAATATTTCAATATAATTATTCTGACTAACAAAATAGAAGAACATAACATCATTACAACTAGTTTAATAAATTCATTGGTATTGAAGTAAACTGTATCAGAAGACAGGCTGTACAAACTAACACTACATTAAGCAGCTCTTAAGAGGCAGGCGTTCCAGATCAGGTTACACATTAAATTTCAGCACGAAGAACCACAAGATTAAGGTATCAGCACTAAAAATAAGCATATGAAAAGTGTCTATTCTAAAAAATTAAAAAAAAAAAAAAGGAAAATTTTAGCCAAGTGGTGAAAAAAAGTCACAGCTACGGAATTCTGTATTATTTTATATGACTGCTTGTTACACACCCAGTATAAGTTATTAATAAGGTGGCCCCTACATAGCCTGTAATTTACGTCTACTAGAGTTTTTCAGACTCACCTGCTTTCCTCAGTTACTTCCATCCAGTGCATGTATGTAATAGATAAGTCCACAGAGAAGGAGTGCAAGCTTTCAGGTTTTTCTACATCACACAGAATAATCCGCTTGGTATCGGCAAGGCCAAAAGCCAAAACTGGAGAAAGAAAAATAAAATGTACAAATAACCAATGTGCAAAACTCTGTATTTTACACTGACCTAGAAAACAATGTGCCTTCAAAGCCAACTACTGGACAGTTTGCTTTGTCTGTTTACAGTCCTTTCAAACTCTCATTTCAAATCTACTTATTGAAGCTGAAACTCCTGTCATGTTTTAGGTAATAAATTTAAGGCAAAGGCGTGATTTCACAATTATTCACCTACATGTTGAACTGAACATGATTCTAACACTTTTAACAACAGTTCTGATACAGTAGAGGCTTCCAATTTTGCACATCTGAGGCCCTTATTATAGATAAAGATTGTCCACCAGAAATGTTTGGGTTTTATCACAAGAGAAATTAGGACTTACTGAGCAACTTCTGCATCACTTTCTACCTAACTTTCTTCATCCCTAACAGCATATGGCAAGCACAGGTTTCTGTACTTATTTCCTTGTAATCACAGGTAACCAGCTTAAAAGGAAGTTTCTTAAACTCCTCAGATGCCATTAGAAAACAATGTAGGTAATTTCTGCCCATGTCATGAAAGAAGATTGTTCCCATTCTCCCACCTCCAATGAATCAAAAATTAACTAGTTTCCAGCACAAGTCTATTAAGATACTAATTTCAACATTATTTCTGTTGATAAAGGTGTATTTCTTTCTCTGGTCTATTATGAGAGCAATTTTAGCCTCTGAAGTTTTGCCTCTGCCAAATAAGCTGAGCTCTTCAATCTGATCAGACAGCCTCTTTCTCTCCCAATAAACTTTGTAGTTCATACAAAAATACTCTGCTTAGTTAGGGGTTTGAAGTTTTGCTACACCCTGCAAAGCAGTATTTTAGACATAAATCTGCCTTGCAAATCTTTCTTGCGGTTGCATTCAAAAGTGTTCATCTCTCTATTACTGTGAATGAACCTACACATAACTAAGCCATCCTTCTCTTCAAACAGTTACCTTGAAAATTTCCTTCACAGATAAAAGGTATCATCACCACAACATTCATGATTTCTCATGGGTTTTTTATTGTACCGTATCACCTCATATACTTGACATTACTTTTGCCATCTGGTCTCCAAGCAAGAGCTGTCACTTCTTTTCCTGTATTTTCATTTGGAGGCAAACTCCACACTCGTTGAAAGTTTGCAAGCCGATGAAGTAAAACCTACAAAGCGAATACATTGAAGAGAAACTTAAACCGCATTCTCCCATTAACACCACTCTGTAAATCACTTCAAGATGCACTTTTTTAACCAGTTTTTAATAACTTGCGTTGTAAATACCACCTGGTCCTCTAGCAGATGATTCACTCCTATGTTCTTTTAGAAGGCAGCCCACTGTTTACAGCACTACAGAGAAATAAGCTGAGCCTTGAACAAGGACAGAAGCCAGTAACCAACAGGGGTTGCCCACTGCCTCTCCAGCAGACAGCCCGGGAGCACAACAGTCTTGTCTTCATGCATGACCACATGCAAAAGCTCCAAGAAAAAAATTCTTGACTATAGATTTAAATAGGAAATTGCACGTGCTTGAAGAACCCACAAATGCATCAAGAGTGAATTTGTTTGGAAACTAGACTGTAAAATGGGAAGGGGCACTAAGAATTAAGAAGGTTGATTAAAAAAAACCCTGCTGTTCCTAAATGCTTGGCCAGGCTTATAAGAATGATGCCACAAGCAGCAGCAAAGACGTCCGGGCCTGCAGGGAGAGGCAGGGCCCTCCTGCCGGCGGCAGCCGCTGTTCCCTCGGCCCCCGCACTCACCTCCCCCGCCCGGTTGGCCAGGGCGATGAGGTCCCTTTTGGGGGACCAGCACATGAACACGACCTCCTGCGGGAGCTGCTTCTCGCCCACCTGCCTGAAGGCAGGCATGGCTGCAGGGGTCCGAGCACCCCCTCGGTCCCTTCCCGCCCGCCGCCCTCCGCTCCCGCTTCCGGGGGCGGCGCTTCCCGGCGGCGCCGGGCCCGGGCGGGCGCAGGGAGGCGGGTCAGGCTCCTCCTGCTCCGCCCGCTCACTAAGCTTACTAAATACCTTTTTCCCCCCTAGCCTCTTTTCCATTTGGAGAAAAATTTTGTAAAAACCCAAAACCATTTCCCTGAGAGGACTGTAACAGAGTTTCGTTTCCCAAGAATTTTACCTTTCCATCACCTACCCTCACTTTCTCCTTTGTCTCACGTCCCCCAATACCTACTACAAAACCACAGCATCCACCAGTACCTCACCTCTCAGCAGTACTCCCCTGAATGTCAGATTCCCACCAAATCAGACAAACAGCCAATCCTAAACACACAAAATTATTACATTATACAAATACACGGTAAGGGTTGTGGTAGTTCACTTAGGCTGGGGGTTTTTTTTGGTGCCAATAATGATGTATGATAAAGGAATTGTCACTTTTAATTCAATCAGGTTTTATTTTGGATGTTATATTTACATTTTTAGAAAATAAAAACAATGGCTAGCCATAAAAAAAAATAAATAATTAAGTAGCAGCAAGAAAAGTCATGTCTCTTTTTTCTTATTCTTTACTTTCTTCCTGGAGAATATGGCATGCTTCATTGCTGATCTTTTACAGATCCCCATCTTTAGAGTTTTCTGCCCTTTCTTTTTGTCATCTCTGTAAAGCAAAAAAGGAACACAGAGATTAGAATAAAATGCAGAATGTACTTTCACATTTGCTGATATCTTAAATAATCTGTCCACGTAAGTACATGAATTGTAGTAACAGTATGTGAAGCACTGGCACAAAAAGTCCATCAGTGCAGGTCAACTATCCTGAACTGGAAAGGCTGAGACAACTGCTGCATCACCTCTTAGCAAATCCCCTTTCCTCTTTTCACTGAGTTCTATTTGAAGACCACTATACATGATTCTTTTGGAGTTCTGATACATACAAGTATGTCATTCTGTATACTACAGAAGGACAATCATGGAAGACTAAAAGTACTCAATGTGACCCTGATTAATGGTGGAGATTTAGATCATATTATAAAAAGCACCTGAAATACAACATGGAAAAAAGCAAAATATGCCACAACAAAGCAAAAGAAACAGGAAGCAATAACATAGCATAGGGACTCCTTTCTCTGACATTTCATGAGGAATTTGAAGAGGATAAAAGTGTTTTATTACTTCAATTTTTAGTCTTCTTGACAGAGCTCTCCTATGCAGCAGTCACCAAGTTTGCGATCCATATAAATCAGTTTTGAAAGCAAAGCCACAGAGGGAATTGGGAGCCACAGGAGTTTCCATTTATCACATCCTCCCTTCAGTGTATACGCTCCAGTAATAGAGCAGGAGAGAAACAGTGAAAGCTGACATCAGCACCTAAAGCCAAAAATCATCTCTTTCTAAATTAATGCCATGACATTAGATCTGATCTCACCTGAATGCTATCTTTTATTATATTAATGCAATATCACACTTACTGGAAAGCTGTTCTGGTGCGGGAGAGACTGGGACAGGCAGTGCGCTTGTGACCTGCCTTGCCACACACAAAACAGCCAGAATCAGTCTTCTCACAACTGTGGTTTGGAAGAGCACAGCAGCTGCAATTGTTACAGTGAAACCAAGCTGCAAAATAAGTAACATGATTTATTATCTTGAAAATGTTTTTAACAATAATTCTGAAACTGAGGTTTAAATATAGGCCACAATACCCAGTTTTTAATTCTGGATTAGTTTTACAGAGATGGATGTGGTCAGTTTCTGGTCCCTTATCCCATTTCATAAGGCAACCAGATACGTCACTAGATATACTGTGCAATTCTATGTGAATTTTGTTGCCATGAGAACTGTTATCACGTATGTGATCTTAACAGGGGAAAAAATCCAGCTGTTACCATGTATTTACAGATTGTGATTTCTGTAATAGTAACAAAAATTATTGCTTCAGCTATTTGAACAGAGCTATAAATACAACTAAATTTGTACATGAAACATAATTTTACCCCAGCCCCTCAAACATTTTAGTAACTATGAAATCCTAATGAAAAAGTTTATAGAATCAGGAAACACTTATATGACACATGAAAATATCTGAATTTTCCCATAATAAATATAAATGGGATTTAGTGTGCCTTGACAAGAATTTACCACATTTCCAAACAGTGCAAATACACTTAAATTAATAAATAGCAGTTTGTGCGAAATTGAGATTTTTCCTTTACTGTATGTCTTCTACTATATTTTACTTCTACATTTTGTCTCCTGGTTTGTAATCTCAGTTTCTTTGGACTAAGTGCACTTTTATTTAGAAAAGAATTTTTGTGTACTTACAGGGTTTTACACATTTTTTGCAAAGAACACAATGTTTCCATCGTCTGCCATCCTACAAAAGACAAATCAGTGGTTTTTTTATTAATCCCACACACAGTGATTCTAGCTGAAAACTAAACTACTGATGTATGGACCCCACTGTTACAGAAACATGTCGTCTGTAGGAAGGACTAACGCAGAAACAACAAACCTGAGAATCTGTGACAACCACAGCAAAAGGGGTGCATTTTAAAATTAGCAAGTTCTAAAACTTCAAAAGATAAGAAAATATGTGTGTGCTAAGAGACCACGGTGAGTAAGTTATGGTGTGAGTGACAAGTAGCAAACTTTTCTTGTCCTCTTTACCACACAAGGGAATCAGGGAAACAGAAATTAATTCCCAGTGGGTTATGAAAGTTGTCCTGTGAAAGTAATATTAAGTCTACAAAATTGGATCTGTTGAGGGTTTTTCCACAGAACTTGGTATCATGATAGGTTTTTAGCAGAGCAAATGTTACAGAGGTTGCTACCTGACTACTGCTAAAACTGCCATTCAGAAAGAAGGGAAAATACTCACTTTTGACGTACATGAGTTGCATATCTCACAGTGCTGGTTACCAGAACTCACATACCGCTGACATAAAGTGCAAAACCTGGAAAAAAAATGTACTGGTCCACATTTTCTCACAAAACAACTAATTTTACACAAGCTTAACAATAAATATAAGGACTGTAAAATCACTTTGTGGAATTAAAGATTACATCTTTGATGCATAAATGATACTTAGGCCATTTAGACACATCCACATAGTAAAATTCAGCTGCTTGAATTTGAATTATCGATACTATAAGTAGAAAATCAAACTAAATCCATTCCTCTGTCCTTGATGCTTCTCTTCGGGTTCATCTTTTGAACTACTGTCTCAACAAAGCTGATTATCAGACACAGCTGTAAATCCCTCTTGTAGGTATACATAACATTTCCCACAGAGAAGCTGAGGCATCTCATCATTCCACACTGGAAAATATAAGCTTCTTTTTAGGTGCTCAGCTCTCCTACACATTGTCTACATAACGTGCAACTTTGGAAGGAGACAGAAAAACGTGCTCTTGAGCCTGGTATCCAAGTTAGGCAAGACAATACTGAACATCACCATCCCAAACTCCTTTAGAGACTTTATGCCCTAATTAAAAACAAAGGCACTCTTTCAGTTACTTGAGCATTAACACATCTTACCTATAACCCTCTTCTACAGGAAGTACAATCATACTTGGGGTAAGGTTTGTGAAGATACGGACAGGAGATTGTCTGCGACCTGTCTTGCCATGTTTATACAGTGCATGATTATCATAGTCTACCTAGAAAAATAAAACCATAAAAAAGAGCCTTAAACTGAATGCTAAGCACAGGCAGAGATACTTACATATTTATTATCTTTATATGTGCCTGATAAAATGTTCACATTTATATAAAGACATGTAATAAACTGCAGGAACATGATAAAGTTATCAAAGGTACGGCTAATAGAAATACAGAATTCAGGCTTCACGTGAACACCACGGGCTTTGCAGTGTCTCCGACACAGTCAAAGTTCAAGGACGCGGCCCATCTACAGACAAGTGCTACCACTGTTATCTGCTTCATTCATATTCCTGTTCCCATTGCACATAATAACTGATATTCAGCAGATTCACTGGGTTCAGGCGTACCTGGTAATCCATCATACTGAAGCTTGGGAAAAAGTCAAGAATACGAGACTCAAAGAAGTATGGAAATATCCAGAACATGGGCATCTCTTTATTGCCTTGACCTAGTAATGAAAAGGCTTTGATGTACATAAGAGAAAAACAAGGTAGGTGAAGCATGAGAAATTTACAGTAAACATTTTGTATACATAAACATGGGTATGTATGTCATGCTGGGCATTAAGAACTAGTTCCTGTAGGAAACAAAGTTTTGGCATATTTTATATACGCGTAGCTTTAAGTGCCACACAACTAACAACTCTTGTTACCTGCCCAAGTTGGTAAGAAACAGTACTGGTTTGATGGCTTACTTTTCTCTACCTTTGAAGTCCATTTTAATGGAAAAGTTTATTTAGAAAAGAATGGTAAAGGGTTTTAAGAGAGACTTAAGAGAATTGGGCATTACTAAACTAAAAATATCAGGAGAGTAAATTGGATATATGGTAGTTCATCTTGAGAAATTATAACGTGGGTGAGCTCACATTCACCTGAGCAGCAAGAATCACAGACTTATTTTAAATAGATACTTTTCTTATAGTTATGTTACTGCTTAACCCACCTATCCGCCTGTAATACATACCTTCTTTTCCTGTCTCCTTCCACATTGCCATCAGTTTTTTAAAACTACAAGCCAGTGCTTCCACTAAACCTCCAAATGGGGGATCAGTCACCATAATGACTCTTTCACCATTATCTTCACACAAGAATTTCCTACAAGTTTCACATGCAGCCTGTAAGAAACTGAGGTTAATTTCCAGAAATATAGATTATAGAAATGTAAAAATATCATCTTCAACAATAAAAGGATCACTGTAGAAGTTTCAGGTTTTATTCTAGTGGAGGTGAATTTCCTCTTGTATAGCAGTTTAAAAAAGCGAAACAAAAAACCCTAAACAAATTAAAAAAAAAAAAAAAAAACAAACAAAAAAACCCCACTGGATTTGAAGCACTGAAAACAAGTGCCCTTTTCCGTTAATGTATCAAGACCAGATGCAGTTCAAGCTTCCTAAAACAGTTTTCTTCCTACGGATACTAAATTTACCTCAGAAAAAATTATGTTATTCATAGCGAGAAAATAAAGTTCAGGCTCAGAATACATTTTATTCATGCCCTTTAACTTACAGTTCTATTCTGCAAAGCATTACCAAAGCATTAGGAAAAACCGAAGTCCACTGAAAACCAATTCAATCCATACTGATTATACACAGTATTCAAATTGTAGCAATCCAACCCGGATTCTATTAATAAAGGAAACGTAAAAACCTTTGTGTTCACTCCCATCTTGCAATGTTCTACCATCTGTTACTTAGATTCTATTGCATACCAAAAGCAGACTTTTAACACTAATATCCAATTGAAAGTTCTGCAATTCAGTCCTTGAATACACTGCAGAAGTGTATTCACCTTGCACACCTTGAAAAGAACACTGCAATATTTACAATGTAGGCGACCAGAGCCTGTAGACCAGAGTCTACATTCTTTTATATAGACCAGAGTCTACATAAAAACAGAGTTTTAATTGAAAAATACAAAACTTGAATACAGTGATGGATTACAAATATTTAAAGTTAAGCCTTTCAGACCAGCTTCCCATTTCATTATAAACGATGCTTTTTATTTTCAAGATCTCATTCAAATGTATTTCCTTTAGAATGGAAAAATCTGAAAACTACCTACATGCTGCGAACGGTATTGCAAGAAACATGTTTATACAAACAACCAGAGGCTTACCAATGGCAGAGGAAGAGCAAAGAGTGAGTATATATTGGGATAAATGTTTAAAAATAATGTTTGGACTTGAATTAGACTGTGATTCTCTTACAAAGCTATAACAGAGATCTTAATACAGCTGCAGGTTTCCTAACAAACTTGAAATTAAGCACTTCATGTGACATTTAAAAAGAAACAAGAAATTTGGCATTTTCATTAACCATTACACTAATTTAATCTCATTTTATGACAACAAGGTTAACCTTTTGACCTTGCTTTTCTGGAATAAAGCATAAAACCTTCGGTTTCCCTCCCACCTCAAGTACCAGTGATCAAGTCTTGTACCATCCACTGGGCTGGTAAAGGCTGGGAATAAATTAATGAATTGTGTTGTAGCAATACAAGAAAAGGGGTATTGAATACTTATGTGAAGCAACAGCTCACACTACACTGTCATTTTAATAAAAGCAGCAGTTAAGGCATGTAAGCAACTTCAATTAACATAAATGTAATAAGTTTGAATCAAGTGGGAGAGAATGACTGAAGAGGGACTGTCATTCACTGATTTTCAGTACTATTGACCATTTTTTTCTCATGATGTTTTCTACTAGACTAACTTCTTAAAAAATTTTGCACCAACAACACATACTTTACAAAAGCACTAATAAATACTTGGCCTTACCTCTCCACCAAAAAAATAATGATTGAACATGTTGTAGTGGCAAAATTCATCCTCTGTGTAAAATTGTGAATACCTGTAAAATAAGTTTGAATAGTAGTAGAAAAACAGAAACAACTTCTTGTGTGTCCTAAAGGGCATTTAGAATGAAAACAGGCCTTAAGAAAAACAACATCTTTGGGTTCTAATTACTGACAACACATACATATACTGAGGAATTATTAAGTGTAATTACTTTTCTCATAAACTGGATGTCATTTTGTATGTGTGCGTGAACTAAGATGCAGAGACATGACAGGGAAAACAACCACCAAATTATCTTTTAAAGTAGTAAGAACACAAATTTTATACTTATTCTTCAGACAGATAAATGTTACAACCTACCTGAAATCAATATCTAGCAGAAGGCTTCTAACCCTGAAATCTTCTTCTTGTGATGCTTTTGACTGGATCATTTCATGAAGCCTGAAGTATAATTGGGGAAAAAAATTTAACACATAATCACTGGCTTCAGAAATTATCTTGCAAGACAAGAATGACTGGTACTTTACTAAACCTAAAACCAAACAGATAGAGAAAATGGAGTAATCTGAATTTGGGTGATACCCTTTGACCGATACTCAGAGTTAGAAAAACAGGTTAGTCTTAAAAGATGAAAAGTCAGTGAAACCTACTGGATCACCTTGCATAAAAAAACCTCCAGAATAAAGGCAAAGAAATGTCACTGCAGTAAGAAACAAAGCAGATCTGAAGTGTGTATGTGTGTTTGTGTCAACTGCAGTGCTGCTACAGTCTTCTCCTGTATCTTATTAGCTCAAAGCAAGACCCCACTAGATGCTTGGATAATTCCAACCAATTAAAGCACAGTAAACCTCTTACTATGGAAGAATCACTGATTATGTAATCATTAGTAAGCTGCACAGTTTTGAGAGAGAAATATTATTTGAAAGTGTAACAATTCTCACTGCCGTACCTGGGTGTTCCAACAGAGAGCACTCGTCTGAATCCCAAATCAATAACGAGATTAAGTAAAAACTGGCAACTTCTGTCTGCAAATAAATACTGTGCATTTGTTTTTTTATTCTCCAGCGGATGCAGAAATTGACTGGGACTTTTCAACTGTGCAGTGGAGATATCACACAGCAACTGGTGATTCAAGTGTTTTTCCCATTCTGCTGGCAATAGCAATTGCTGGCATTCCTGGCAGAACCTCCTCTTTGATAATGGTAGCAGAACAAAATTCTTGTACCTTTAAACAGGAAAAACAATAGGGAACAAAACTTTGCAAAAAGCCTCTATGAAAGACATGTAGCAGAGCTATAGAGGGAGTTTCGTATTTTTTTAGGTATTCAGACATTTAAACAGACAGTGCAGTTTACACTGCTCTTGCAAAACTCTGCATGTGAATTAAGTATTATTTATGAAAAAATATTCATAGGACACTTTGAAATGCACATAATATATGGTAGCCAAATACATTGGAAGTCCCCACAAAACAACTAGATTACAGAGTGAAGATTTCATAGACTACCAGCAAAGTCCTTACATTACTTGTTACTGTATTACCTTTGCTTCTTTTTACAATGTTAAGCCTGTTACCTTTGCAAACTAAAGTCAGACATAAATTAACTGAAACTATTACTGATCTGTTGTTAGCACATTTTGAGCACTAACATAGGAAGAACTATACCTACCTAAAACACCCCAAAAAAACACCAGCTCCTGGGTTGAAAATACTATGCTCTAATTAGTTGTTTCATGTTATTTTCCGATTGCAGTCAACCAGTTCTTATTTGTCTAATCCCTCTGCCACATCTTCATATTTTAAAGAATCCTGAAATGTCTTCTCTACATTCAGAATACCCAAACCTGTATAACTTCATTTCTACTTGAAACAGAACAAGAGCCTAAGGAGTTAAAATCCTAACACTCTGCTTTAAGGAATGTAAGATTTATAGAATCAGCTAAGGGAAGGTGGGTGTCTTGCACCAAGGATAAAACTTACGACAAAGATAAAGTACTCTGTCCTGTTTTGATGGAAGACAGCTGAAACAACAACATAAATAAGGAAGGGAGAGGAGAAGAGCAGATAAAGAGGGAGCACAAGTCAAGGACCCGGTGTAAATTCGACAAGGAGTCAGCAAAAATGAGAAAAGTTGAATAGCTCACCGAGGATGAGGAGAGAAAAAGACCCCTGCCCTGATGAAGAAGACCGGATCTCCCACCAAATATCTCCTCAAAAAGAAAGACTCCACCCTAGACTCCGCCTGATATGAATATTATAATCTAATGTTGCAAATGTATGAATATGCATGCAAAGTGTTGTAGCCCTTCACAGAAACTGTATATATTCCCTGATCTTTGCCAAAGTTTTCAGAGCTTCTTTGTCCAGTGCGAACTGGGAAGCTCTCCAACGTTGTATTCAATAAATACCTTTGCTGCTTAAAAGGCCAAATTTTGTCTCTAAGCAGTTCCATTTAGCCTCGTTGGGCATCATACTAAAGAAAATACGTATAAGAATACCTTTCCATGTTCTGTCTGTGTGTGAAGGCAGGCTGATGATTTCTATTATATTCTTCACGTGCTGCAAGCCTTGTTTCCGACACCTGTAAAAGTTGTGTACATAAAAAGTTACAAAACAAACAGCTATTGCTCTGTGTTGTACATCAAATCTCAACATTAAACAAAAGAGGTGCATAGAAGGTCTCATGTTTTTGTTACTCTGCAAGGAAAAACCATCACATTCCTTGGTTTGTTGTTTCAGAAGAACAAGCATGACTGCAGCACAGGGCCACGCTGCAAAACAACACCAGTCTCTCACTGTGAAGTTATACCATGCAAAAAAATAAATAGGATTTCATTCTTCTCTCACACATAATACTCAGGGAAAACCTCAAAATGTGACTGTGATGAAGACAGAAAGAGCTATCCTTTCCCTTAATGCGTGCCAGCAGTTGCATTCCCTCTGAAGAACTATGATCTGATCCTGAAAAACTGAACAGCAGAAATGTTGCCCAAGTCTTTCGCGTGGGATCATCTTAAAAGGAGGACAGCTCTTTGTTCCGACCTGCCCCTGGGCTTGAGCCATTAACCTTTAACATTTCAGGCTCTTACACTCTTTTCTGAGTCTTCTACTTTGTTCCCACAAAACATACTCACGGTTTCATGTGCAACAGAGTTGCAAGACATTTGCACAAAACTTACGGAACTTCTTCGTTTAAAGGAGAAGGCAGTAAAATTCAACAGGAGACACCATGATACAAGTGACATTTAAAATGACATTACACTATGAATCCCATTTAAATCTACACAACCAGCGACCAACAAGTTTTCAGTAGTAAGCAGCACAGCAAAAAACCATTATGAACCCAATTAAATTGTAGTCTGCCAATCTGCTGAGGACAATGACTACAACACAAGATAGTCAGAAAACAGAAAAGTAACACAAAACACACTGTACAAAAAAGTGGCAAGCTCTCTGTGAATACGTATCAATCCCAGTTTCATTGCCCTACAAAATTATGTGACCAAAGGTCTTTAGACAACGAGAAATTGCTGAGCATCATGCTTAGCATCTCACCCCACCACCTCAGCATTTTTCATATCCCACTGTTTGTTTGCATCCAACAGATTTTCTCTGTCTTAATCATGAGAGGTGAGAGCATCTTGGGATCAGAAGTATCCCATTTTGTTCAACACTGCATAGCATTAGCAAACTCCTTACCTTAAATATCTATGCATTTTGGCAATACAGTAACAAATGCCAGTTTTGCTCAAAATGTACACAGCCTTCCTTGAAAATTATACTTGAAACATGTTCTCCTGACAGAAATAAGTGCTCTGCTAAGTATAAGCTATTAGATAAAGTTTAGAAAGTGACAATTGCCACAGATTTTCAGACCAAAATATACTTTTTAACTGTTAAATAGATAAAAAAAATCTCCAGTATTTCATAGAATCATTGAATGGTTTGGGTCGAAAGGGACCTCAAAGATCATCTAGCTCCAATCTCCCTGCCATGGGCAGAGACACTTTCCACTGGAGCATGCTGTTCAAAGCCCCACCCAATCTGGCCTTGAACATTTTCAGGGATGAGGCATCCACAGTTCTCTGGGCAACCTGTTCCAGTGCCTCACCACCGTCACAGTAAAGAATTTCTTCCAAACAGCTAATCCAAACCTACCCTCTTTACATTTAAAGACATCACCCCTTGTCCTGTTACTACATGACGTTATAAAAAGTCCCTCTCCAGCTTTCTCGTAGCACATCTAGGTACTGGAAGGTGCTATTAAAGGTCACCCTGGAGCCTTCTCTTCTCCGGCTGAACAGCCCCAGCTCTCTCTGTCTTTCCCCACAGGAGAGGTACTCCAGCCCTCGGATCACCTCCGTAATCCTGAGTCTCCAGCAGAGTCTTAAGCAACGTTCTCTTACCTTCTCATCCTCCCACTGAAAAAAGTTACAATCCTTTCTATCCCTACAGGCTGAACAAGCATAGAATCTTCTCCCTTCCTCTTTTCCTTGGCCGGTCTTCACGAACAGCAGCGCGGGACCTGGGGACAAACGCGACGATACGGTGACACAGGGGACACGGGCAGGTCTGTTCCACCGCTCCGGTGCAAGAGCCGAGCTCCCAGAACAAGGCATTCCCAACGGCCGCTGCAAGGAAAGCCCCGCCGGGAGCCCAGGGACGCTGGGGCGGCGCCCCCCGCCGCGCCGGGCTCACCGTGCGGGCAGCTGGGCGCGCCGGACGCCGGCNCCCCGCCGCCATCGCACCGCCCCCGTCCCGACGGGCACCGCGGCCCGGACCGGGCGGCGCCCCCCAGCGGCGCGGAGGCCCCGGCGGGACCCCCCCGCCACGGGGACAAGGGACACGGCGGAGCCCCGCCCCCGCGCCGGTGCCACCCCCTGCATCAACGCCGTCTTTAATTTTGTAACAAACCGTTTGGATAAAAACAATCATGGCAAGTTTTATAAAGGTGAGCGTTTCCGTCTGCTTTCGAGCTCCACCGTGCGGTGGGATTTACGTTTAAGGCTTAAACATCTCAATTTGTGACTTCGCTGACGTGCTACATAAATATTTACATCCACTCAAAATTACATAAAATACAAGCATTTTATTATTTCTGAGTTCCAACAGTATTGCTTAGAATTACAAAATACAGCAATGTCTGAAACACTGAAGATTTCATAAAAGCAGCAATCTTTCTCCCATTCCTAGTCTTAAATGTCCAGAAAATTACTAAAATAAAAATATTTATCACGTTACAGAAGCCGCAGACCTAGAAACATGACCATCAAGTCTTAAACCAGGTAATTTAAGCATAAATGCAAATGACAATTGGCAGGTGAGCACGACAATGCTAAGAGCACAATAATAATTCTCTACTCTATGTATTACAGTCCTTTCCAGTCAAAAAAAAAGTGTTCTCTTTTTTTCCAGTCAAAAACCCAAACAGTGTGTTCAGCTAGAAATTTAGAAGGCAAACTGGCTTTGTGAAGAACACGTTAGTGATTCTGCCAGTAACAGTGCAGAACCACTTTGGTGACAACTGATGAACACATTTATAGCATATGGCAAAAGAAACCTAACAACATGGTGCAATTCCTTCATTGTGATGCATCTATAAAGAAATATCACAAATTTCCATATATGTGCTTAAATACACAAGTTCTAAACATTACAATGAAATTTCAACCTCTGAAATGTACACTCAGTTTCTTTTGTCACAGTAGAAACCGTGTATTCAATCAGGTTGAATTTGCTGTAATTCACCTACTTAACTATTTTTGGTCCCTGCGTGCAAAAAAAAGTAGTTGGAGCATTTTTTCCCCTTCTCTCTTTCTCCTACTTGTTTGTCAAGGACAGATTATTTTTTTTAAGTGCATGACTTTTCAAGTAACTAGCCTACGAAAATCTATAACCAGTTTAACATATTAGGAAGAAATTCCGAGGAAAAGCATTTTTCACAACCAAAGATAACATTCTGAACTTTTTTTTCCAAAGGCCATATAAAAAGAAATTGATAGTGTATAGATTCTCACCTGTATATCAAACAAAAAAGAAAATCCTATTGTATTCAAAATTAGTTTCTCAGCATATGCAAACTATCTTCCCTTATTGAGAATACATTAATTTAGCCTATAAAAATACAGTATGGACAAATTCTTCTCATTCCCTGATGTAAGAATTCACAATTTTGACACAAAAATTGTAAACTTTTATTACATTCAAAATACATTTCTTAAGTCTTTAGAATTTAAGTTCTGAGGTGTTGGCAGTCAGAGCTCTTGGTATACAGCAGAAGTACGTTATTGTGGAGCCTTTACATAAAAGCAGCTTTCTAAAGTTAAGAGAACTTACTCTTCCCACGTATTTTTGTTGCTACCAGGAGGAAAAGAAAGGCTTCCTGCTATGAAAGGTCTGTGTGAATGCATTACTCAGGTGAACAATTCGGCCCTGACTTCCAGTGCTACTTCGCTCTACAATCACACGTGGCATCTGAACAAGCTGAATGGGACTTTTTTCATCCTTTAATGCCTGAGTAAGGTTTAGTATCTAAAAAGAGTAAAAGCAGGTAAGGTTAGAGTACACAAATAAAACCGTGGCTAACAGGCTTATAAATTTAGATGCCGCTCCTAAATGAATTCTGTAGAGGACTGTGCTGATGAATAAATTAGTTTTAGAAAGATACCCTATTGCAAGTAGAAATATTTTATTTATTTGGTAACATGAAAACATCCTGCTACTGCCTACCCTTCCATTCTTTTCTTGAATATTTCATGCAATCCTCTCCAAATTTTCCAAAAATGTTGATACAAAAATGAAAGAGCATTTTAAATTTAGCACATCTCTTGAAAGCTCTGCACCTTTAATGAAAGGAAAAAAACCTACAAGAAAGCCATCAACAGAACTTAACATAGGATCTATCAGCAGTTTAGCCACAAATTATTTTCATATCAGAAGATATGAAGCCATGTTATTATTAACATATTCCAAACCCAGTGCTAAGATCCACATTCAGCCCTCAACTCACAGGAGTCTGTTATCTTCCTTCCAAAACTTCAGTGCTCATGGACTGCCCTGATAACTTACTCCATATTCAGTGTTATCCTGCTGAAAACTGAGGCAAGTATTCATTCTAGCTCTGGTGACGCACTTGCATTATCCTTAATATCAAGCCTTTTTTTCCCCAGCACAATGATCCTTTCTTCCTTGTCAGACTTACTGATCCTCTGCTTGTTCTGCACTTTTCAAAGTTCTGAGGCAATCCTTGGTAGATATGTTACCTGTTGCTTAGACTATACATTCTTGAGAGAATTGTTTATTTTGGGTTTGAAACCCTTCCAAATTTTTTTTTACCTGCACTTCACAAAAATAGGCTTCGAACTATGTTTGGTACCTTAGATTTAAAGACCTCACCCCTTACATGCAAGACATGTTTATCTACAGTCTCTTTATCAACTAGATTCTTAATTCTAATTCTTAAAGTCACATTTTTAAGGATGTATTTAGATGTTTTAGCTATCCTGCAAATCCATCCCAACTGAATGCATCCATTATCACGTGATCTAGGTAGCCAGCTCTTCTATAATGCCCTTGTAACATACTTCGGTTTTACACCAAAATCAAGTCTAAAATCAGTGCTAAAAGGCACTGTTTGCATTTCCAATCACATCCAAGAATTAATCATTAGCTGGACTTCTTCCATGCCTGAAAACCTGACATTGCCCACAGTGAAGCACACTCTTAAGTAGTTAGAGAGAGATTAAAAAAAACCCATACAAACACAACAAATCTCTGCTGAAATCCACCTCAGAGATAGGGTACAAAGAAAGAGTCCAGATGTGGCTTTTGTACTGAAAAACTAATTTAGACAACCAAGCAGAGCCACAGTCTCGTGCAAGGTACTTCATGATACAGGAAATTCTACAGAGAAAAAGGTTAATTAAGCCACTCTAGGAATTGTGAATATCTGGCTTAAAACTATTCATGTTGAATTTATGAACATAGAGAAGTCAGTTTCAATATATTTAGGGAAACGGGACTATTAATTTATCTAGTCCAATTTGCCTAGTATTTCACACCTATCTTAAATTGTAAAACAGTAGGAAGACGGAGAAACCCTTTTCTCTCATGTTTTGGTGTTTTAAAAAAAACAATAAATCAATCAAACAAACAAACAAAAAAGCCCAACACTTAACTATCATCAAATTTCTAATATGCAAATGGCTGGACTGTTTTGAAGTATGGTTTTCACATTTATAGGATGAAGAAATTTTATTACCTAATATTGCTTTTTTGTGAGAGGTATTTGAATAATCAAGTCAACCCTCCAAAATAAAGTCACATTTATTTTAATGGCATAATGAAATTACACATCAAGTTTCCCATTCAAATTTATCGCTTTTCTCCAATATTTTGTTTTTAAAATGCCTTCTAAGAATATACAGTTAATTTCTCCCCTATCCTCCACAAAAACAATAAAATCCAATTATTTAAGAAAATCTTCTATAAAAATAAAATAAAAAACCCCCAGCATACACTTTCTGCTGTCTCATCTATATGCAAATGGGAACAAACTCTAAGAAGAAAGTGAGTCTTCTCAGATCAAAATACTTTCAAGCATCTTTCCCTTCAATAGGCGTCAGTTTTTGTTCCTCTAAAAAAAGCAGCTGAGAAGTGACAACAAATTACATACATAAATAAAAATCTAAGAAAAGCAGACTTACCTGCCCCCTCATAACAGACATCTGGTTTTCAAAAGTAGCCTTGTCAAATCCTTTGTCAGTCTTTATTAAGAACACAAACAGTTATTATAGGAAACGACCCACTTACTTTCAGCTACATATTTAGTATGTAAAATCATCACTATCATAATAAGCATACTCATATTTACCAACCCTATAATAATTTTTGAAAGCTTCAAACAGAATCCTGGTATGACCCACAAAAAGGTCTATTTATTGCAGCAAGTTTACATACGTGAAAATGAAAAATGTTCCACATCACAGAAGTAAAATACATCAGTGGATACCACTTTTGGGAATTGGTAAACACCAACACCTAGTAGATACTAGGCTTAATACCATTACATGATGTTACACTGCTCCTTTCTCTCACATGTACTCTGGTAGAAGAATACTTCCTCCCTCAGTTTTATTAAATGCTTCAACTAACAAACCCAGAGTCAAAGACAAGTATTTGTGTTTCAGGATCCAGTTTTGGTATTACAGCTGCATTTTCATCAAAAGTTTAATATTTCAAATTCTTTCAATGCTTATTTGGATTATTTCAATTGAACATCTGACACAATTGTTTAAGGAATATTTCAGATAAAGACACCCCTCTTTACATGTCAATACTGTAGCACAGTTTCAGTGTCTTTAAAATGAGTTTGACTTTAAACACGGTCAACATTTCAGCATTAGTTGTTACAGTTCAAGTGCATACACACCACATGGGTATGTTAAATGGAGTTTTTACACAAATTTGTGCTACAAGAATTAACTGGCTTTAATTGATTATGGGAAACTTAGATATATAACAGGTAATTACGTATTCAGATGAGCTGCTTACTATGAATTAACCACATCGGTGACACAGTTTCCTTATAATTACATAAACCCTTTCTACCATGCCAACATTAAAGACAAAATAGCACAGTATCGCAACACACAAAAGTTAGATTTTTTTTTTGTTTTTATGACTTTAACTGTTACATTACAGGTGTCAGCTACTTCAGTAATGTTCAATTCAAAGAAGCAGTTGATTCACCTTAAACAGTTCATAAAGATCTTCGCAAAGGTCCTGTACGAAGTTCATATCAGAAATGCGAGGAAGAACAAGGTCTCTGGTCTCCTGAGAGAAAGGAACTTTTGCTTGAGGAAGCCAAGCCCAGTGAAAGGGATCTAATACAGAAAACAGTACACTTAATGATTAACAACAGCTGCATATTCTCAGTAACAAACCACTTTTTCCCAACATTTTTTCCCCATATACCTCTTTTGGCTGCAGTTATTAGAGCAGCTTTACAGCTGCGCAGCCTTTTTTCCAAACAGTGAAAATATAGTAAGCAATAAGTAAAAGAAGTATACAAATGAAACACAGTAAGCATGAGAAGAGGCCTTCTTCTAGTTTAGCAATGCTGTTTCCTTCGGAGTAAAGTAATAGCTGTAATAAAATAGAAATCTCTCACATGTTTGACTCATACTGATGAATTAACAAAAAAGTAGTTACTATTTTTAATACAATTTTAAAGTTTTTTAAATGCTTTCTAAGCATGCTGAGAGCAGGTTCTTAACTTTTCACTTATTTGCTATTAGATTTTTTTTTTTCAAAATATATTGTAAGAGTAATGAACTTCTGTATGACCATTTTCCTTAAGTGCTCCCTTTTTTCTGCTTTGGGTAATAATTCATTCCCCAAGGCTCTGCTTATGAGCTTTGAGACCCAAGAGCCTGAGAGCAAATCTTACAAGCGAAAACTGAGGCAAAGTCAGCACTGACTAACTTGTTCTTTCTTCACCTTTTGCCTTTAGGTCTTTGCTGCACTTTTCTTCAGTCCCACCATCCCTTGTAATTTACTTAATCCTTTCTTGTTGCTCTTTATGTCTTCTGCTACCTAGCTTTACTCCAGCTAAGCTTTGACATTCCAAACTCTATTCTTGCACTTTTGGGAAAAGTCTCTATTTTTTTCAGAGTCTTTTCTTTTTTTTTTTTTTTTAATTAATGTACTTAATATTTGCATCCCCAGTTCACTTTCCTGTTCATCCATGTTGGACCAACTTCCTGCCTTTTGCATAGGCTGCTCTCTGGCTTTGAGAAGGTTATATTTGATGACCAACCAGCAGTCATCAAGAGGACTTGCTCTGTGTATCAAGAGGCTGCAATTTGTAAACATTATGCTACAAGTTTCCTTTACAAAATTATCATGACTGCCCAACAGTACAAGAATACAAAAGGATCATGCAAGTTCATTACTTTTGACGCTGAACTAATAGATGGTATAAAATAAGCCATAATTGCTGTGTGCCTAGAACAGCTACAGAAGTGACTGTAGCCAAGACATGTAGGACAGTAACTATTTAGTATCAAGATACAGAAAGACTATACAAAGCCCTGGCTGGAGTAATAAACTAGCCTTTTGAGAGTCTAACTAGCCCACGCTTAACTACCATAATTACCTGCTTGGCTAATAGCCCTCAGAAATAATTGGAAACCCTGTTGGGCACCTCCCTCTAAACTATAACTAATCACAGATGTAGTCAAAAGCAATCTCACTTAAAAAGTGTTTTCAAGCAGAGTAAAAACTGGTAACTAAATATTAACATCTAGAAAGTAAGCTAAAGATGAGAACAAGAAAAAAATAATCTGTCTACTTCTCCACAAACAACAGTACCCTTCATTTTGAAACAGAAATTTGGCCATTAGAGAGACAACTTGCATATCCTTTCACCCAAGTAATTTTTCACCGTGTTTTTCAAGAAAACACACGTGAAAAACATGTTGGCTAAATGTTCCAATTCCACCATCAGTCAGTTTACACACAGTACTACGCCTACGAGTGTCCATGTATTAACAACGTTTAAAGGTAAAAAATATGAAAACAAACCAAATCACATATGCCATTGCAAAAATGGCACTTGTCGCTAACTTTGTGAAGAAGAGTATGTTATTTAAAAATTCAATATATAACTACAGCAATGATTTCTTCGTTTCTCACTAAACCAACCCAAATAAAAAATACTTCTTGGGAAGTTACTCTCCTGAAAGGAAGATGATAGAAGAATGCAATACTTACACGCCCTCCACTCATCAGGATGCTTAAAAGGAAATGCTAAACCATTGTCAATTGCAGCAATTTTAATAGATTCTTTAGTTATAGTCCATTGGCTATCCTGCAGAAGGAATATTTAAAAAATAAGTGATATTTATGTGCTTATAAAAACAGTGAAACACATTAAAAATATTAAATAATATACTTTTTAACTTCACTGGTTAAATTCAACTTAAACAATACAAAGCAGTATCCAAACAAACTCAAGCACATATAACTCTTACTCTACCCCCATTAAAGAGGGGCCCTTTCCCAAATACAAGATAACTTGAGCACATAAAGAGCTGGAAAAATGTACCTGAGCAACAGTGGGCACTTTTACTATTATTATGACCCAACCTAGTAAAGCCAAAATACAGAACAATATAAATAACTTCTAGCACTGTTCTATATAGACCTGTCTATATAGACAGGAAAATAATTTTTCCCCTCATTTTGCCTAGATTAATTAACAGTTACCATATTTCTTGAGACCGTGCACCAGGGTTAATGGCATGTGCCCTTAATCCCCAGCAAGACCAAGCTACAAAACCAAAAAATTTAAAGAAATAAATTATAAGAGTACAATTTTCTTACCTTATCTGAAAGATCAAGTCCATCATCTTCTTTTTCGTACCTGACTAACCAGTTATCGTTACCTCTGTCTTTAAACAGAAAAATGCATGTTACAACACAACACATATAAAGAAAGCATCATCTAAAATGATACACAATGACTAATATTGTAAACTGACACTTCACCTGTGTAAGTCAGGCAAAACTGTTCAAAAACTTTCTTTCCATCACAATACATGTGTTTTAGCTTTACTGAAATGTACAGGCAATTGATTCAGTGAAAGACCACAAATGTACCACATGTTCTTAGGCATGTACTATGTCTTTAGTTTCTCTACACACAGAATTAAAGCATAATGAAAGCATTTTTTCTTGAATTCTTACACTGCTTAAAATTATCAAGTAACACTTACAAAGGGTTGTTTGGATTTTTTCATAGTGCAATCCAAAGTAAATTATTTTAAATTTAAAATGCAACTTTCTGGCCTTCAAGTTTGAGAAAACCATCTGAAATGCATCAAAAGTCTTAAGCCCCAGCTTTCAGCCAGCATTACTTACATTTCTGCCTCACAAAAGTAGATAGATACCAAGAGACACTAACAAATACCTGTGTTTCTGATGACATAATCCAAGATAACCAATCTTTCAAACTGAGACTGAAATTCTTTCCTCGTGTTCTCAGGTAAAGGATCAGTTTCAAACTTCCTGAGCCAGTAGTCAGCTTCCTTATATCCTTCAACAAACAACTGGAAGGAGCCAACCTGAAATATTAAGAAACTGTATTTGGAAAATACACTTAGGTAGGTCACATAAGTAATCTCGACTTTGAAAGTACATAATGATTTTTTATGTTAAAGTTCAGAACACAGCAAGTATGACATTTAAAAAAAAAAAAAAAAAGATTAGTAAGTGGTTTCTCTTTCATTCCTAAACTCAAAAAAATGTAAGACTCAAATCATGAGAGTGTTTTTTTAGGGTTTTTGGTGGTGGTGTTTATTATTAATATTTGTTTAAACACTCACTGAGTTTACCAGGAATGAAATGTAGCCAGATAGCTCAACACAAATGAACAGTCAGTATTACAAGAAATAATATCTGTTCTCTTTTTCACTGGAAACATTTGGTTCAATAGTTCAGCAAAAACTCAGTAAAAATGACAGGAGAAAAATCTTCCTTTCTGACAAGCTTTTAACCTTCACTAATGAGAACAGCACCACTGACCACTTTTTTTTTCAAGACGGATCCTTTTTGCATGAAATTGACTGAAATCCATTTCCCAAAAGGGAACAAGGAAGAAAACTAGAGATGTCATAGGCTCCATATGGATGTGAAACAGGAGAGGTGCTCAAGATTAAAATTCAAAACCAAACTTATACTTCGGAAGTAAAATGCAGATAGATAAACACATGCAGACACATGGATATAAACACAGAGCACGTGGAATAACCATGCTGATGCAAAGCTTGCACAACCTGTGTCACATGGATCTAAATTGCTGGGAACTGACACAAGTGGATTACACAAGCTGTACGTAATCTGTACTTTAAAAGCTTAGGATTAGAACAGTGTAGTGATATTTTGGGGATACAGTAAGGCTCATTAGGCAAGAAAGATGTCAGGTTTTTAGTCAGTGTTGTCTGCACATAAGACAAAAGGAAAGTAGGAAGAACACAACAACAGGATTCCCAAAAGAATAAAACAAATGATAGAAGGAAAAAAAAAATTGGGAAAAATTAAAGAACTAGATAAATTTCAGGGAAAAAAGATTGACAATATAAAAACATAATACTCAAAGGAAATGTACTAAACAATCAATAAATACAAAATAGAAGTGAAATGTACAGCATTTTAACAAGTTCTAGCAGAAAGCTGGACTGTAAACTGAAACAAAAAGTGCCAAGATTATTAAAGTACTTCAAGGGAAGGAATGATGTAAAAGTGGATTTTGCACAGAAACAGTCATATTTATCAAAATTTCAGACATGTAAAGGTACTTTTCAATAAGCAACAAATTTTTTCTTCTACTGTTGAAGTTACTCAAATATTCTTTTTTTTTTTTAACTCGAAGTTTTGTGTAAGAATCAGGAAGTGCACAAATGACTTGTTTTTCATCTTACCTTAGGAGGTAGTCCAATTCGATTAAATTTTTTAGCAACTTTTGGCACTTTCTCTAAAGCATACTTTTTTCCTCTTGACTTTGCACGATCTATTGCACTGTAATTAAAGGTCTCACTGACAAGCCAGACAACCTTAAAACATGAAAGTTAAACACAGCTCAGAATTCCTTATTAAATTACAGATTTACAGTAAATTTTAGGCTCAGTTGTCAAAAAAAAAAAAAAAGAAATCAAAAAGGAAGCATCAGGCATTTCCAACAAAAAATTTATAGAGGTGAATATTTCCTATTTTACATATCTCAAACAAAAATGGGAATTTTATATGCTGACTTTTGCAAATTTGCATCTCACCAAAACATGAGGCACAAAAGGTGTCCGAAAATCATAGAAACTGAAGTGGTTCCAAAGAAGAGATTCAATTCAGATTCAGTTAAACTTATCCTTTAAAACAAAAGTCACAGTCGCTATTTCTACACCAAACCACTGTGCCTTTGGACTTGTAACAGTTTATAAATGACTTTGGGATAAGATGATACACAGGGATATCTACACAGTTGCTGTCCAAAAACTGTTGGGGCTTTTTCTTCAGTAATTTATGTGTTTTAACTTTTACCTTAGTTTTAGGTACAACTCCCAGCCCCAGCTTCTCATCCACAAGATAGGCACCAGCTTCAGAGAGGTATCCCTGATTTGGAACGAGGCAGCCTCTGCCAAAGCAGCAAGGACAACAAATTTTGTGAAAATATTTGGTCCATTTGGGATTTAGATGTCCGTAAGGCTCTTCAGATTTTGGTTTGAACACTCCAATAATTTTCTAAGATAAATAATACAAAATTAAAATATGAGCACTTTGGATTGCAAAATTAGTTTAAAAATTAGTTATTTGAAAATACTGGTTAGATCCTATACACTGCATTTTACAGTTGCTCTTTTTCAATGATGAGATAAAACAAACGAAATTAAATTCTAAATACATTTATCATGAAATGCCTGTCTAAGATTAGTACAAATTCAAAATAAGCCTTCATAAGAGAAAATCCAAACCAACTAATATTTTCTTTTTCAAAATTTATTTTTCAAAATTTAAGAGGACTGCATTTTCAAATATAATTTTTTTTCATATTCTATGTTTTTTAAAAAGGAGGTTATAAAAGTAGCTTTAAAATCAATTTTCAGCTTACCAATTAACTCACTGACAGGCTATTTCAGATAAGAGACATACTGGCTCCAGGAAAGTGACAAACATAAAGAATATTATTAGTTGACTGTTACGTTTTCTCTTTTAAATCTATTTTCCTATTGCTCTGAGTTTGAATGGATCAAAAGGTTCTGCACTTTGCAATTCCCAAGAGTGGTTTCATTTACCACTCCTGTAGATTCCTCAACTCAAAGTTGACAATGGTTCCCACCATCAGCCACCTTGGAGACATGTAGTAAATCCTAAAATTAGTCAGAGCACTGTGTCCAATTTTGGACACTATGCTCCAAGAAATCTGTTACCACACTGGAGAAAGTTGAAAAAAACAAGAGAATAAGCACAAAATACATGAATAATGAAATGTGGTACGAACAAAGGCTGTTTAGGCTACAAGAAAATGAGGCCTGATGAACCACTTGATAGGTTGCTATAGGAAAAAAACCACATTTACTGTTGAGGAGCCAAAAAATGATAGGGTTAAATCCCAGCAGGTAAGTTGCAAAGAAGAAACCTTTTTGAACCTTAAGAGCAGCTCAAGACTGGAACAGACAGACAGGTTCTGGAGTCTCCAAAACAGGATGCAACTAACAGCAGGTTAGTTAAACATTTATCAGGACTCATGTTAAAACAATCCTGCTCCACACCACAGGCATTAAATAGATGATTTCTCAAGGTGCCTTCTACATATGATTCTATATTTGTTGACCTCAAACCACAAGATTATTACCGGACTAAAATATATAACCTTTTAATTGCCTGTGATGAACTCTGGCCTACTGCATAAAGGCCTACTGCATAAATATAATGACTTTTCTATAGCTCACATGGAATGCTGTAGAAATGCTTATCTTCATCCCTCCCCACTGGACAATGGCAAGCAAAACAAATTCTTTCCAGTAAATATTTAAGAACAACTGTTTAAGAAGCATTTTCACATATTAGTACTTTACTGAATCCTTATCAAAAAAGTGGATCTCTCAACAAGCTAAACACTGCCGGGTGTTGCACCAGTTCTCAGGGCTGACTGACGCTCAGGTGAAGAAGAAGTTTGCTGGCAGTCAGAAAACTGTTTCAGTAACTGGTTATTTGGCTGGATTAGGGAGAGGATCTGTCACCAGTCAGCTTAGCTTCTACAGAATTTTCACCCACTTTGTCCTAGACAATCTTGCTTTGTCCAAGATTGTCCAGCACAAAGTAACTACAGAGGATTTAATTCTTTCAGTTTGGAAACAGAGACATAAGACACCAGGCATTAGCAGCATCATCTGTCTCATCCATCCATTTTGATTCATTCCCATTAACTTCCAGGAGAATTAAGTTGCAAAATACCATTATTTGCATTCATACTATAAAATAAGTTTCCGATCAACAGAGGTAGGAAAAAAATTGACAAGAATTCTCTTGGTTTTGGTATGCTGCTATCTATGATTGTAGATAAAACCATTCAAAACCAAGAACAAGTTCTATGCAACTGCAGACACAATTCAATTTAGACCTACAAAAATGGCTACACTTACAATAAATATTCTATGCAATGTGAGAGGACATCATGTTTTTTGATTATGTTACCATTTATTAATAATTTTTATTTTTAAATCACAATGCTTAGTGTACTATTTTAATCAAAATTACAATGTGAGGTTTAGAATTTTTAAAAGGTTATTTAACTTTTTCCTATTGAATCACATGTATCTACCTGCTTAAAACAAAGCTATCAGCTTTGCATTTCCCAGAAACGTTGTGGTGTATTTAGTAGCACATTCCAAACCTTAAATTATCTCTTTTCTGAATCACTCTACGGATAATACTTCCTACAAAGTGCCCATTTAATAAAGGAGCTTAACTCATTCCATCACTTGCCTGGACTGTACTGGGCTATACTGTCCAATTTACATATAGTTTCAAGGTTTCACTGAAGTTAGAACCTTGCCAAGTTGTGCAGAGCCACCACTGTTGAGGACCAGAATAGAACCAGAAAGCTCAATGTGTAGGACAAGCTACCAAGGCCAGTCTTTATTTTGCCAGTCAAAATTAATTTATAGACTGACTTCATTGGCATTACCAATTAGCCAGTAGTTAAACTGCCAAGAACCTATTACAGAACAATTTGTAATAGACACAATGTCTTGTATTTTTTGGTTACACAACAAACAACAAATGCAGAAATATGCAACACTTCAGCAATAGTGCTGCTAAAGTACAGAACTCCTTCATCTCGGTAAACAAATATATAATTTTTGTTAATAATGCAAAAAGCTAACTTTAATAAGGCAAATGGACTTTTATCTTTTTGATAGACCCAAATCAGCAAATAAGATAACCTAATGGAAAAAGCTTATTTTACCCTTAACTTGGCATTAGTGTGGGTAAACACTTCAGAAGCTGACCAGTAAGAAGTCTGAGCACTTCTTTAATGAGCTCTTTCCCAGCACAAGGAAGAGATTACTCAAGAAGAACAGGAGAAGGCAACTCACAGAACTGGTCTGAAGTAGAATGATGCAATACTCAGTCCAACAGGACCTGAAATCCATTCTACAAATTAGAATAGCACTATTGACAAAATTAAGTTTTATCAGACCTTTAATATGCTTCACAAATGTAGATAAGTTCTTAGTTTATTGCAAAGAATAAAAGCAAAATTGAAGTCTGCTAAGAACTCAGTATCATTATTCTCACAGCCCCAAGTTGACAAATACTTCCATATTTTACGATGAATCCTTCCTGACCCATATAAAATAAGTGGTCTCTTTTTTAAATCATTTCTCTTTAATACTTACATTCAAATCAATGACCTACATAAAGGAGGAGGGCAAGTCACTAGTAGGAACTTAACTAGGAACAAAATCAACATTTACTGCAAAAGAACAGTAAAACCAACAAAAAAATCACCACATAAGAAGCTAGGAATAATATACCCCATCCAAAATACTATGGTTGTGTTTACACAAAAATGATGTATAAGTAGTCTCTCACTAGCCTCAGGCCACAGTGAGTGTCTCAGGCATTTGCTAGTCACCAAAATCCAGCAAAATCAAGTCTGGAGAAGCTTCAGAGAAAACAGATTTGCAGATATGGAAATAGAGAGCAAGTATGTTTTTTTTTCCCTAGTAATTTCTCTACTAACTCTCTAAGAATAAAAAAACTCAACTTCACAGCATTATGAAAAACTCCCCAAAAAAACCACTTATTCAGTTGTAGAGCATTTTAGCATGATACTGTAGAATACTCTTTAGACACATCCTATATTGAATTTTTGAAAAAGTATTGATTTAAACCAGTACTTGGTTATTACCCAGATTTTTTCCTATTGCATATAAATAAGATATAAACCTAATTTAAAGTACCTCTTTATAAACAGAATAAAGTTTGAATATGTGTATATAAGTACACAACCTGGAAATCTACAAAGATCAAAGCTACTGAAATCGGGAAGTAACGTGAAGTCTAAAAAGTCAGATGAAAATTTGAAAAGGTTTTCATATTTACAGCATTGTATGTAATAGCAAGAATCCCACAAGGCCATTACACAAAGAATTCTTTTGGCTTCCAGTTTCAAAGAGAGAGAGACTCTCCTTCCCAACCTACTTTGGCTCTTCTCCAGCAGAATAATGGGGATCATTACTAACAAATGTTTCTGGAACACAAGTTGCAATGGAATAATGGAGCTGCAATGTGCAGTTTTCCGAAGATTTTGAAGGGGTAATTCTGCCACCTCCCATAACAATAAATTCATAAATAAAATTATAATTTTATATATTTATTAAGTCAGGTAACTATTCTATAAAATCACTCATTCAAAAAGGTGTAAAAACTATCATCAGAAAATTGGCATGAAAACAAACTAAACAACTGAGAAAATTAACTGACAAAACAGGAATATATTCCATAATGATCAATTATATGACTAAAAGCTAAACAAAACCCAAACTACTTCCTAAATGAAAGCAAAGTGACTGTTATGGGGATGCACAGAATAACAACCATCTTGAATACATTCTGAAAACCTAGGCACTCAAAATGTTACAACTTCCATGTCCAACACAACTGAGCAATTGGGATCTTCAGGATTAAAGAACGTGTACATCTATCTAAGACCAGAAACCTGCAGATTGATCTTAAAATAAAATCAGACATGACAAATCAACAAAAGTTGAGGAGTTGGAACTCTTATTTTATGAAAGGGGTGGGTAGCAAAGTATTTCTAATTTAAAGAAAACAATCCGAAAGTATTTCTGAAACATCGTTTTCTGTTACTAAATATTGTTGACCAAATGTTATTTTCCAAGCGAGATAACTGTTACTTCTCTGTCTCAAAGTAACCTTAGGACACCCCTTTGATGACCACTATTCAAGGTACCATCTATCACTAAGGAACTGGAAACCAAATTTTCCAGTTAAGATTCAGCAGACAAGTTCAAGTAAAAAGGTAGATTTGATATTCTTCTCATCCATCTACCAATCATGTAGGAGAAAGGACCTAAATAAAAGACTACCTAAAAAGAGAAGATATAAAAATAGAGGAGGCCTAAACAGTACTGAAATCAGAAGCTCAGTTGTGTCAAAAATCAACTAAAACATACAGAGAACAAGATTCCGCACAAAGGAATTCCTGAATTGTTTTCAGATGTTAGAGGCCCTTTTATTTTCTCCATATTTCTTTGATAAAGATCATTCAAAACACGATAAAACTGCAGTAGAGAAATAACAGTTATTTTGCCTTACCTTATGCTGCAAGACATAGAAATCTCATTATTACTTGCATTGATTTTTCCAACTTCAATTTTGGCATACAATAAATTATTAAGCAACTTATTTAAATGAATTTCCATTTAAACAGAATTTTTAAATGTTCATTTTCAACTCACTGCTGACAGTGTCCCTGACTCTGCAGTAACATGCTCACCCCTTTTGGATCCTTGGCAAAGTAACTCCCACTGGATCCTTGAGAGATTCTTTCTGGAAAAACTCCACATTCTATAGCTTGTTCTGCTCTGAGAATAATCTCTGCAAATTCTGGATCATCTAAAAATATATTCATATCAGCAATATGTCCTGTATGCCCTGAAAAATAAGAAAACAAGCAGTCTTAAGTGCAACTTGTACTATTAATTAACAGCAACATAAGTAAACACGTTGAAAAGCCAACATCCTTCCCCTGCTGACACCCATTCAACAGCAGGCTGAAAAATCTGTTCCATTAAATCAGTGCAAGTTTTTCCACTGATTTATCCATGTCTAATCAACCTTTTGTTTAAAGTAAATCAGCAACAGCAAATTTGAGACTACCATTGCTAAGTGTTTATAATTCTCAAGGATTAAAGGAAAAAAAAAAAAAATCACAAAAACATTTAAAGTCACAACTGTAAAAAGAGGGCTAAAGATTTTACATATTATCTGTGCTTCCTTTTGCAGAGAAAGCTACCTGAAAGCAAACTGCTCATTACCCACTACTAGGATGGTATCACAGCCTTGATTCAAGAGCTTAGCTAACACGTTCATTGTCTGCTGAGACACAATAAAGTTAACCCACTGAACAATCTGTTACAAGTAGCACTCAAAAGTGACACCAACATCCCCGTGGGGTACCGCATGCCATCAGCATTCCAACATTAAAACATTGTAAGCGACTTGTAGCATTTCTTTACATGCCAACCAAAAGATCAGGTCTATGAAGACATTCATAGTGCAAACTCAACTCTCTACAACTCTACGCAAACATTTAGAAAGACAATGAGAAAGGAAGTTGCCAGGATTCTACTGACCTTCCAATTTTTTCAAACTATTTCTTCACAAGTTTTGAAACTGTAGATTAATGTACATTACTTTTAAGGCTGGGATTTTTCCACATGTTCACTGAGTGCATTGTACTGGGTCTGTTTATTAGAGATCATTTCTGCATTAAGAAACAGCTACATTCTTCTAAACTAAACATTTACAGATAAAGTTGTTTTTTCCCACTTTGGCAACTGGGAAAATGTAACATACATCCTTCTGGAATGCAACTGATACAGAATCCATTCACAAGAGATACTCCTAAACAGTTTGTGGAGAATCAAATTAAAAAATTAAACAACTTTTTGTAGCACAGGACAGTCTTTGAAGCTTTCTAGAACATTAGCACTTGCATGTAACATACCACTCACAAATAATAATATGGCTTCCAAACAAAAGAACTATAAAGCATTAAAAAATTAGGAAAACCTTAGTATAAGTTGGCAACAGGAAGAGAAGCTAATATCAGGTCATTCTTAAGGATCAAGCTACAGCCCATTGGATCAGAATCTGTTACTTGGCAAATACTGCTGCGATAAACTACACTTTGAGACTTTAGAGTCGGACAACAAGAGACAGGGAAAGGGTTCAAAGACTGCCCTGTCAGAAAGTATTTGAGTTACAGAAATAAGCCCAAAGACCCCAAAATGCATTTATTTGTATGGAAAAAGTCACTTTGAATCAGTGGTTCCTATTACATACTCAAGCCTCAACTATCTCTACACATCACACACCTGAGCTGCAATTACTACATATTTTTGTCAGTGAAAGAAAAATCAGGGTTGTGCATTGTACTGTTACCAAACCAAATGCAACATCCGAGCTAAGTCACCCTGCACATTGATCTTCCAGGTGAAGAAGACCTACAAACGAACTTGGTCACATGGATTGCAGTTGTCTACACAGAAGACTCAGAGGGCAATTTTTGATTTCTGTGCATTTATTCCATAATCTAATACTGTAGTCTCACTGCCTTGGGCAAATTCTCCAACCATGTCTTTTTTAACATAAAAAGACAACTTCAGGAAAAAGTTGAAAGCAAAGAAGCCGCATTATGCTGCGTGCTCAAGGAAGAAGAGATAAATAATTTTTGAAACTCATGACTTGTTCAGTATTGCTACTTGCTCTGAGAAAGCCTGTTACAACAGTGATGGGACTGTACAAAAACATATAGGCCGACAAAAAGGAAACTGGCAGTTTAAAGTTTATCAACACTCTCCCTATGAAAATAAATCATTTTAATTGAAGACTGTATTTGCTGAATGTGACAGAGTTTGGTTTTTTTGTTTTTGTTTTGGGGAGGGTTTTTTTGTTTTGTTTTTGGTGTTTGGGGTTTTTTTGAGTTGATTTCTTTTTCAAAAATTATTTTAATCAAGTTTTCCACTGAGAAAGTATATCACAACTTATTCCCAGTCTTATAACTAATTAAGGTTTCTCTTGCAATTACTCTAGAAAACTACTCTTCTCATTAAACTACCACTAAGGAGACCAGGGCTCACACACACACAGTCTAACTACCAAGCTCAAGAACTTTTTTCAAATTAATCCGGGCAAGCCCAAGACTGGGAAGTTGCTATACTGGAATGATGAAGACTCACCAAAGAAGATACCAATACAATCATTCACATATGCACCGCAGCCTGTTCTTCCATCAAGTTAACATGACATCTGCTAAACCCATACACTTTACAAGAGTAATATTTATAAACTCCTTCAGCACTAAGCTATATTTATACTTTTTTAACATTAACATGACTAAAGGTAGTCCCTTCAACCAATTCCATCTTTTCCAATACAAAGTCTCATATTCTGATCATAATTCCATTATGAAAACACTCACTGTTGCAATGATACGCACGAATAACATCTGTTGTATATTGGTTCCACCTGACTTGTGAAACAATCCTGTACATTTAAGTGCTATACATACAAAAAGGTTAAGGACAAGGAAGCAAGGGATGAGATGCTGCAGTCAATCACAGTTCTGAGATTTCCTTAAACACCCTTGGGGCAGATTCCAAGTAGTACCCAGCATTCACTGTCCTAACTGCCCCAGTGGTGCAAGAGCCACACCTCTAGGTCTTCACTCTGAAGCATGAACTTCTTTTTTGAAGTTTTCTCCTTAACACATCTTTGTGGAAGCAAGACAGAAGAACTCTTAACATTTTAATGGCATGTTCACATTACAGGTGTGGACTACACTTGGGACCAGTGGTTAAAAGAAGAGATTATCCTTTCCTTAGGGTTAAATTCTATACACTATAAAAGCTTTCTGTGGCTACTAAAATAAAGTTACTAGCTCAACTATTTTTTTTTTAACTTGATGGGGGGTTTGTTTGCATTTTTTTTACTTATTCAATTGTTGCAAAAGGAACAGTCTTGCCAGTCTCTGGCAGGAAATCCTACACTATGATTACACCAGCAAACACTATGAAATGACAGAACACCACAGATTTCTCTCAGCAAGCCCATCCTAGATGTACACCTATTTAGAAACTTGCACAGAATCAGAAAGCTTGAAAGTCTGAAGAAAAAAAAAGTAAGCAATAAATAGCATGTAATTTATGATTTTGCCAGTATATTTAGAATTAAGTAATGGCTACACTTATGCCTCTTTTCAAATTGATCATTAAATTCTTGGATTTCTGAACTTTCACATCTTATTTCTCTCTTCAAGACCAAATTTCAAAACATGGAAAGAAGATAAATTTATATGAAAACCAAAGTTATGACAGCAGAGTCCACATCTAAAAATCTTAAAGCATGTGATGGTATAAAGTGAACATATGATTGTGTGAGAGACTGAATGGTTAATGACTCAAAACAATTGCCCATTTGTGGCGGCAGCAGGGAGCTTTGAGGAGCAGGGAGCAGGCCAGGTTTGCAGGAGGTGAGTTCTTGGGTGTGTGGTGGCAATTCACATAACACAGTGGGGGTGAACACCCTCCATCAGAGGCTACAAGCCAAGCTTTCAGCCAGCTAAACACCAGATCCTGCGAGGTGGGACAGTGCTTTTTATCATGCCAATTGTCCTCCCTTACACCCACACAGTCCCCTCCACCCAGGCAAGTCACATTCACACAGAGGCCTGAGAGTATTCACCCCTCCTGATAGGACATAACTGGCTCAACTACGTTGATGTGAGAGGCAGCTGTCATGTCTTAGAAGGTGTCACAAACCCCAGACTCACTTCTGAGGCCTTTTCCAGAGGACTGAAAGCTCCCCACACCCCCAGGGGAGGTACCTGGGCGTTCCCACCTGTCCTGAGCATATGGGCTTCCCTCACAGTCCACAGGTCAAGACTGTGACCATCACTTCAACCAATGGACTTCGAAATTGCAACAATCAAGTCTTGTCACAAGATCTATGGGTGGTGATATGTTCCTACTCTTATTCTTTCTTTCTCTTTCTTTCTTTTCCCTTATACATTGTCTTAAGTGATACTTTTATTCTTTCATATTGCTATGTTAGTACAGATAATAACAGCCAAAACAGCTATGTACCTGCTTTCCATAGCAACCAAGTTGTTCTAAAATAAACCCTATATATATGTACACTTACAAACAGCGATCATTCAGTGCCCTTTCATTCTAATCTGCCCTAAAGGATCTATTAACAAGAGCCTGGGTTACTCTCGCCTTCTGGGGTGGGTTCTATCAGATTGTAACAAAGAACAGACACAGACTGAGCTTTTTTTTCCAAATGAAACTATGGCAGTCACAAGAAAGTAATTAGTGGAATGGGCGAGACGAACAGAAAACTTGTCAGTTTGACAAGTGTTCAGGAAGAAGCATTCAGTTCCACCACAGAACACAGTTCGTAAAAACATGCAAAGCCAAAAGTTTAAAAAAAAATGAGAGAAACAAACAAAGCAAGGCGCAACAAAACAGCAGACAGAGAGGAGAAATAACAGTGAAGACACTCATCAAGATGTAAATGAGTTCGTGTAGCCCTGCAAAGAGACACAAAGCACTTGGATTTCCATCCATTGGCGGCACCTTCCCTTCACTAAGTATTAGTGAGCCCACAGGCCGAGCGAAGGCAACGGGTCTCTACCCCTCGCCGACGCTGTGCCACCGGCACAGCACACCGAGCGCACTGCGGGCCGGCACGTATGTTTGTAGCCCCGCTGGCAGGACAGAGCCAGGCGCTGCCTCCCCGCCTCCCCGGCACAGCCGCCCAGCCCGACCCGCGCCGTCC